>JAQJVL010004267.1:0-47449 GCA_035578905.1 Stictocephala bisonia | reverse complement strand
CTTGGACAAGGCAGGCCATTATCGAACACGTGTTGATTGTACTTTAAGACCACCTAATGCCTGTAATACTAAACTGTTTAGTCTTGGTCAGACGAGCTTAGATATAAAGTCCTGTAAACTACGAGATGGCCATCACATTTATAAGCAATGATAACCTGTTAAGACATTGTATTAACCGTATATTGAAATATCGTATCGTATCTTTGTTCACATAGAAACCACATAAGCAGTTGTTTGAAAGTTATTTGTCACCATTGGATTGTTCATGATTGGTCAAATGTGTTTTAAAAGCGTTGAAAATCTCCAACAAGTTTGCCAATCATTTACGCAAGATGTATCATATACTAAATAGTTTCCCTCAGGCACATCGTAAAAATACCTTTCAAGTCGAGAATATAATTGTTTAGTAGGTCCAATTGTATAGCCTGTGCATTAAACTTCTGCTGTTACAAATACAATACCTACGTTTAAGTCAAGTATAGTAAAATATGGAAAAGTAACAAGACACTCGATAGTATTGAACAATTATAGTCTTAGTTACTATAATTCCAATTTATTAAATCAAGGTTCAGGAATTAAGTATTCGGATGGATTACATGATGTCGAAGAGGGACTTATTATTGATGAAAGACCTTCGTTTAGGGTGAGTAAATAAACAATTAAACCCATTAATTAAACAGTAACATTAAATTTATTGTTTTACTTCTATGATGATGCAATTTTGATGTGATTAACTTAACGTGCATTAAATTTGCTTTTGAATACAAGACAAATTAGACGAAAAATTAAAAACCTTTAAAATATGCATTTTCACAGCACCCTGTGTACTACATTCAATATTATATTTCATTTGCAAACAGTGTCGTTTTTTCATACAACGTGTTACTTAAAGAGTACTAAAACCAAATGGAGTTACGTGTAAGATGGTAGATAGTAAGAATGGGGTTAAACACCATCACTCTTGAAAATGGTAACTATTTTCAAATGTTTGATGTTATATTTTTATTATTTACTGGACGCATTTTTCCATTTGTAGCTTGCGGTATCTTATGCCATGCCAAACAGTTCCGCGTGGTGTCTGTATTCACAAGACTGCGGGTGGGAACTTTCCTCTTACTCCTAATTCCGTTCTCTGCTACGTTCCGCCCGCTTCGTGAGCAATCCAGTTAGAGTAGTATACAGTACATCGATGGGATGTCTCCACAGACATAAGAGAAGGGTTATTCCTTCTGATAATCGTTCTCCCAATAGAAAATCATGTAAGAATATACGTAATGTCTATCTCACTTCCTATTAATTAAGACATATCAGATCTTTTTTTCATTTTAACGGAGATAACTGCTATTTACTTCGTAAGGTTCTGGCAAACACCCCTCCTCATTTTCAATGAAATTGATTGAGTAAAATTTAAAATCTAATGACAATACATTTTATTGATGCGAAAAGTAACCAACGAGTATATTAACAAAAAGTAATGCCAAATTCTAAATTACAAATCAATAAGTCATCTTATAGCTTATTGAATATTTTTAAAACATAGTTTATGTTTAAATTAAATGCTTTTCCACTATTCTGTCAATTTAATCAATCACTCAATTTAAAGAGTTTTTCTTAGTAGCTCTTCTTGAATTTGATTCTCTCAATAGAGACAGCTTTATGTCTCTTTAAATGTCACTTTAGATTTTTGCGTTTTTATACATGAACTATCTAGTATTGTCTGACATTTTTATACATGAACTATTTAGTATTGTCTGAAATTTTTATACATGAACTATCTAGTATTGTCTAACATTTTTATACATGGACTATCTAGTATTGTCTAACATTTATATACATGAACTATCTAGTATAGTCTAACATTTTTATACATGAACTATGTAGTATTGTCTAACAATTTTATACATGAACTATCTAGTATTGTCTAACATTTTTATACATGAACTATCTAGTATTGTCTAACATTTTTATACATGGACTATCTAGTATTGTCTAACATTTTTATACATGAACTATCTAGTATTGTCTAACATTTTTATACATGGACTATCTAGTATTGTCTGACATTCTTATACATGAACTATTTAGTATTGTCTGACATTTTTATACATGAACTATCTAGTATTGTCTAACATTTTTATACATGGACTATCTAGTATTGTCTAACATTTTTATACATGAACTATCTAGTATTGTCTAACATTTTTATACATGAACTATCTAGTATTGTCTAACATTTTTATACATGGACTATCTAGTATTGTCTAACATTTTTATACATGAACTATCTGGTATTGTCTAACATTTTTATACATGAACTATCTAGTATTGTCTAACATTTTTATACATGGACTATCTAGTATTGTCTGACATTTTTATACATGAACTATTTAGTATTGTATGACATTTTTATACATGAACTATCTAGTATTGTCTAACATTTTTATACATGGACTATCTAGTATTGTCTAACATTTTTATACATGAACTATCTAGTATTGTCTAACATTTTTATACATGAACTATCTAGTATTGTCTAACATTTTTATACATGAACAATCTAGTATTGTCTAACATTTTTATACATGAACTATCTAGTATTGTCTAACATTTTTATACATGGACTATCTAGTATTGTCTAACATTTTTATACATGAACTATCTAGTATTGTCTAACATTTTTATACATGGACTATCTAGTATTGTCTGACATTTTTATACATGAACTATTTAGTATTGTCTGACATTTTTATACATGAACTATCTAGTATTGTCTAACATTTTTATACATGGACTATCTAGTATTGTCTAACATTTTTATACATGAACTATCTAGTATTGTCTAACATTTTTATACATGAACTATCTAGTATTGTCTGACATTTTTATACATGAACTATCTAGTATTGTCTAACATTTTTATACATGGACTATCTAGTATTGTCTAACATTTTTATACATGAACTATCTAGTATTGTCTAACATTTTTATACATGAACTATCTAGTATTGTCTAACATTTTTATACATGAACTATCTAGTATTGTCTAACATTTTTATACATGAACTATCTAGTATTGTCTAACATTTTTATACATGGACTATCTAGTATTGTCTGACATTTTTATACATGAACTATCTAGTATTGTCTGACATTTTTATACATGAACTATCTAGTATTGTCTAACATTTTTATACATGGACTATCTAGTATTGTCTAACATTTTTATACATGAACTATCTAGTATTGTCTAACATTTTTATACATGAACTATCTAGTATTGTCTAACATTTTTATACATGAACTATCTAGTATTGTCTAACATTTTTATACATGAACTATCTAGTATTGTCTAACATTTTTATACATGGACTATCTAGTATTGTCTAACATTTTTATACATGAACTATCTAGTATTGTCTAACATTTTTATACATGGACTATCTAGTATTGTCTGACATTTTTATACATGAACTATTTAGTATTGTCTGACATTTTTATACATGAACTATCTAGTATTGTCTAACATTTTTATACATGGACTATCTAGTATTGTCTAACATTTTTATACATGAACTATCTAGTATTGTCTAACATTTTTATACATGAACTATCTAGTATTGTCTGACATTTTTATACATGAACTATCTAGTATTGTCTAACATTTTTATACATGGACTATCTAGTATTGTCTAACATTTTTATACATGAACTATCTAGTATTGTCTAACATTTTTATACATGAACTATCTAGTATTGTCTAACATTTTTATACATGGACTATCTAGTATTGTCTGACATTTTTATACATGAACTATTTAGTATTGTCTGACATTTTTATACATGAACTATTTAGTATTGTCTGACATTTTTATACATGAACTATTAAGTATTGTCTGACATTTTTATACATGAACTATCTAGTATTGTCTAACATTTTTATACATGGACTATCTAGTATTGTCTAACATTTTTATACATGGACTATCTAGTATTGTCTGACATTTTTATACATGAACTATCTAGTATTGTCTAACATTTTTATACATGGACTATCTAGTATTGTCTAACATTTTTATACATGAACTATCTAGTATTGTCTAACATTTTTATACATGAACTATCTAGTATTGTCTAATATTTTTATACATGGACTATCTAGTATTGTCTGACATTTTTATACATGGACTATCTAGTATTGTCTGACATTTTTATACATGAACTATTTAGTATTGTCTGAAATTTTTATACATGAACTATCTAGTATTGTCTAACATTTTTATACATGGACTATCTAGTATTGTCTAACATTTTTATACATGACCTATCTAGTATTGTCTAACATTTTTATACATGGACTATCTAGTATTGTCTGACATTTTTATACATGAACTATTTAGTATTGTCTGACATTTTTATACATGAACTATCTAGTATTGTCTAACATTTTTATACATGAACTATCTAGTATTGTCTAACATTTTTATACATGAACTATCTAGTATTGTCTAACATTTTTATACATGGACTATCTAGTATTGTCTAACATTTTTATACATGGACTATCTAGTATTGTCTGACATTTTTATACATGAACTATTTAGTATTGTCTGACATTTTTATACATGAACTATCTAGTATTGTCTGACATTTTTATACATGAACTATATAGTACTGTCTGACATTTTTTACATGAACTATCTAGTATTGTCTGACATTTTTATGTTAATATATAGTATCAAATTCAAAATATCTGACATCATGGTTTAATACATGAACTATCTAGTATTGTCTAACATTTTTATACATGAACTATCTAGTATTGTCTAACATTTTTATGCATGAACTATCTAGTATTGTCTAACATTTTTATACATGAACTATCTAGTATTGTCTAACATTTTTATACATGGACTATCTAGTATTGTCTAACATTTTTATACATGAACTATCTAGTATTGTCTAACATTTTTATACATGGACTATCTAGTATTGTCTGACATTTTTTTTATACATGAACTATTTAGTATTGTCTGACATTTTTATACATGAACTATCTAGTATTATCTAACATTTTTATACATGGACTATCTAGTATTGTATAACATTTTTATACATGAACTATCTAGTATTGTCTAACATTTTTATACATGAACTATCTAGTATTGTCTAACATTTTTATACATGAACTATCTAGTATTGTCTAACATTTTTATACATGAACTATCTAGTATTGTCTAACATTTTTATACATGGACTATCTAGTATTGTCTAACATTTTTATACATGAACTATCTAGTATTGTCCAACATTTTTATACATGGACTATCTAGTATTGTCTGACATTTTTATACATGAACTATTTAGTATTGTCTGACATTTTTATACATGAACTATCTAGTATTGTCTAACATTTTTATACATGGACTATCTAGTATTGTCTAACATTTTTATACATGAACTATCTAGTATTGTCTAACATTTTTATACATGAACTATCTAGTATTGTCTAACATTTTTATACATGGACTATCTAGTATTGTCTGACATTTTTATACATGAACTATTTAGTATTGTCTGACATTTTTATACATGAACTATCTAGTATTGTCTAACATTTTTATACATGAACTATCTGGTATTGTCTAACATTTTTATACATGAACTATTTAGTATTGTCTGACATTTTTATACATGAACTATTAAGTATTGTCTGACATTTTTATACATGAACTATCTAGTATTGTCTAACATTTTTATACATGGACTATCTAGTATTGTCTGACATTTTTATACATGAACTATTTAGTATTGTCTGACATTTTTATACATGAACTATCTAGTATTGTCTGACATTTTTATACATGAACTATCTAGTATTGTCTGACATTTTTACACACGAACTATCTAGTATTGTCTGACATTTTTATACATGAACCATTTAGTATTGTCTGACATTTTTATGTTAATATATAGTATCAAATTCAAAATATCTGCCGTTACAACGTATCATTTCATGCGGAAGATAGAAAGATATATTTCTCTTCAGATTTTGTTCTTTTTATTACCCTGTCTACTTTCTATATGGGCATTGATAGCTGATAAATTTAAGAAATACATTTTTAAGTATTTAGGTAAAAATAAGTTACTGTATTTTTCCTCCTATTGTATAGAAGAAGATTATATAAGTTGACCACAGCAAATCCATGAACACGATGAGCAAATTTAACCACAATGTCATTTCCAGTTTTATTCGGTTACAATCTGCTACGATTAAAACGCTGATCAAAGTCATGTGACATGAGGGTAATTATAACTACTCTATGCATAAGGGTGTTATGTAACCTAATATTTATATACTCTGTACTTGTCCATTTTGTATCTAAATCAGTTTCATTTAAATAATCCTTTGTTATATTTGTATGTAGCATAATCAAATATATTTAACAAAATCAAGAAAACAAAATAATTACTTCAACATTAATAATCACTTTAAAAACTGTTTTACTTACATATAAGTTAGTGAATGTTACTTAGTTACATGAATTCTTGTTCATTTTGATTAGTTACAGTCTAACAATGGGACTCTGCCTGTAGCCTTACTTATGAATTTAATCTTACCATCTTACAACCTTGTAGAGTGCTTAAATTAAGTCCTACTTGAGAATCTCGTCATGATAGTCTCATAGAGAGCTTTAACTGGTGTCGTGCTTGAGGATCTCGTTTTATACCCTCAATATCTCACAAGGGAACTTTACTGTAGCCCTACTTCAGGATCCCGTCTTACGGGTTCACAACGGTACTGTCCCTGAAGTCTCACCTAAGAATCTCGTCTTAAAACTTCGTGGAGTGCTTTAACTAAACCCCTACTTAAGGATCTCGTCTTTGAAGGAAAATATACCTGTGGCCTTACTTGGGGGTCTCGTTTTACAGCCTTTTCTTGATATAGGGTGAGAAGGAGGACCAAAATCATTTTGACATACCATGCAGAGTTTGAGAATTGCCTATTGTCTTCCTATCTTCTGTGTGGGCCAGACCAAACGCTTTTTAAGCTATAGGCTACACTTGACACTGTCTTCAAAATAAATTGGTGGTAAAGAGAATTAGGGTTATTACAATTGAATTTACAAGTGTAAAAAGGATGTTATACAATTTAGAGTTTAAAATTAAATAATAAAAAAAGAAGTATGAAAGAGAGGCTGTGACAATGTGAGGAGATTAAAATAGAGGATGCAGAAGGACTAAGGATTAAATGAAGGAGAAATATAACAATGGTGACACATCCTTTATGATCGATTGCTCTGGTTTACATATTAAAAAATAAGACCATGTGTACTATATACAGCTATAATGAGTAAATATGATTTATGAAGCTTAACAAAATTAATAACAACAAAAAATATGAACATTCAAATTATTAACAGTATAACTCATTAACAGCCACTTGACTGCTTTTGCTCAAGTCCTACTTCAGGACTCATCTTCCAGCTTCACAACGGGATTCTATCTGTAGTCTTACTTAAGAATCTCGACTTGCAACCTCGTGGAGTTCTTATCTAAAGCCCTACTTAAGGATCTCATCTCACATCCTCACAGGGGAAGTCTACCGGTAGTCTTACTTCAGGATCTCGTCTTTCAGCCTTCTAGTAGAGTTCTGATTTTAGCCTAACTTTAGAATCTCGTCCGATAGCCTTGATAGGGAACTGCCTGTAGCATTACTTGAGGATCTCGTTTTAAATCCTTACAATGGGACTCTGACTGTATCTTTACTTGAAGATTTAAACTTAGGGCTTTAGTATCTGGTTTTTTCAGACCCACAAGAGAACTATTCCTATAGTTTTATTTAAGAATCTCGTCTTAAAACTCGTAGAGTACTTTAACTAAACCCCTACTTAAGGATCTCGTTTCACTACCTCGCAAGGGAACTCTACCGGTAGTCTTACTTTAGGATCTCGTCTTACAGCCTTCTAATGGGGCTGTGACTTTAGCCTAACTTTAGAATCTCGTCTTGGGGCCTTGTTAGGGAACTCTGCCTGTAGCATTTCTTGAGGATCTCGTCTTAAGTCCTCACAATGGGACTCCGACTGTAGGCTTACTTGAGGATTTCGACTTACAGCCTTTTCAACTGCTTTGACGGAAGCCCTATCTCAAGATCTGGTTTTTCAGCCCTACAAGAGAATTATTCCTGTAGACTTAGAATCGTTTTACAACCTCGTACAACCTTGTACAGCCTCACAAGACTCCGCATGTAGCCTTATTTGAGGACCTCGTCTTGAGCCTCGCAAGGAAACTTGTCTTTAGCCTTACTTACGGATCTCGTTCTTACACAATGGGACTCCGATTGTTTGAGGATCTCGTCTTGCAGCCTTAAGGAAGCTTTAGAAAAGTATGCAGGCTGTTCAGATATGAACTCAGAAATGTGATTTAAATTTAATAGTGCATTCATAATATCTTCAGAGTAAGACACTATACGAAGGCTATTCAATAAATATATAGACTGACGTCATAACACAACATTTATTTTATTGAAAAGTTACATGTCATAATTCCCTTAAAAGTACTGTACTCCCCTCCACAACCACACACTTATTCCAACCGTGTTTCCACTGATTGATTCTTTTAAGATGTCCTTCATCTCCTTCGTCGCATTTTCCTTAATTCTTATTCTTATTCTTATTCTTCTTAATCTCAGGTATTGTCTAAAATATCCTTCCTTCCAAAGGTATTTTGAGTTTGGGAAACAAGAAGTAATCACAAGGAGCTAGGTCAGGTGAGTAGGTTGGTTTGGGAAGTTCAGGTATCGAGTGTTTGGCCAAAAACTCACGAGTTTTGAGGGATAATTGTGCTAGAGCGTTGTGATGATGAAAAAAGCAGTTGCGACTCCTCCACATTTCTGGTCTTTTCCACCTGATAGCGTCTCGCAGACGTTTAAGAACTTCAATATAGTAAATCTGATTCATTGTAGAGCCTTGTGAGAGGTACCCATAGTGCACAATACCCTGAGCATCGAAAAAAACTGTCACTAACAACTTCTCATTGGAACAAACTTAACGAGCTTTTTTTGTTTTTGGATATGTTTTCCCCACCCACTGGGTCGATTGAACCTTTGTTTCGATGTCATAACACACACACACACACCTATGATTCGTCACCTGTAATAATCCTCGACAAGGAGTTTTCATCTTCTTCTGAACGTTCAAACAATGCCTCACAAGTTTGCACACGATGAGCTTATTGTTCATGTGATCAGTCGTGGAACAAATTTTTCAACAACGCGGCACATCTGCAGTTTTTCAGTTAAAATCTCACTAACATGACCCAACTGATATTCCTCACTCCTCAGCAAACTCTCTGATAGTCAGGCGGCAAATTTCCTGAACCAGGGTATTGATTATGTTGACATGTGAGTTGTCAGTTGATGTGGTAGGCCGTCCAGGACTGACAACTAACTCTTCATCTTCAGTCGACTGACGGCCATCTTTAAAACGTCCATGCCACTTAAAACGTTGCACACTTCATATCAACGTCACCTTGTCACGTATGTCATATCTTGTAGTAATTAAATAATTTATAAAGAATTAACTAAGTAACTTTATCTCAGTAACATACATCATAATAACACAGTAACACAATGTTTGTGTTACCTAACAACACATAATCAAAACAACTTAGAGAAAACAAATGTTAATTAATATCTATCATTCCTCCCTCTTAAATTTTGAGCTCAACAGTTGGTTGACATGTCTCTGCCAAATCTCACCACTATCCAATTTTACTAAATATAAGAATGTTCCTTCTTTTCCAAAGATTACACCAAATTTCCGCTTAGGATTTCCTCTGGTATATAATCTAGCTTGAACCCTCTCTCCCTCCTTAAATACTTTTCGTAATGGTGGGAAAAAATTGACTTGGTCTTTAAGTAGTGAAAAGAGGGGCGAATTAGACTCAGGTCTCTATAGTATCACGGAAAATGAAGGCGCTACCTTTTAATTAATTAATTATATATTTAAAAATGAAGGCGCTACCTGCAATACAGTATTGAAATGCGGGACTTGCCTACTAAAACATGAAGGCGCTTTTTATTTATTAATAAATACACTGTTAGCCTACCTATTTAATTAATTTTTTATTTAATTTTTCTCAACTTTTTAATAAATACACTGTTAACCTAGCTTTATTATATAACATATACTGTTAGCCTACCTATTTAATTAATTTTTTATTTAATTTATATCATTTTTTGTAATAAATACACTGTTAACCTAGCTTTCTTATATAACTTTCTCTCTTAACTTACCTGTGTTCCAGGAACTCATCTACGGCTTCCTACCATCGTTACCTATACTTATCTATCTAATCACAGTTGTGTACGTACTTAACACTCTAGGCAACCCGCAATACACGTTTTATTTAAAAATTAAGGGGCAGCTATTATTTATATTAATTATTTACTTCTTTTTTTTATTTTTTATTTAATTGTTACATACGAGGTCTACTGGTGTACGGCGGCCGAGCTTTATCGCTGTTATCACATCACTTGACCTCTAAGGTTAGCATGTGGTTGATATGCACGTGGAGCGTCCATGCTGTGCTGATTAATGTAACACTGACCTCAAAGGTCAACCCGTGGCTGTTATCACTTCTGCTTCCGTTACCACAAGCATTGTTTTACATCCCGTGTCTTGCACAATCTCTTTTAACGTAATCAGAGTTTCATGTCTGGACAGGCGCGTGACCTAATTGCCCCAACAGTACTACACAGGATGACGTAATCGGAGTTTCAGTCTGGACAGGCGCGTGACCCAATTGCCCCCCCCCCTCATCCATCCCTATATAAACGACCAACACATTCAATCTTTCTCACTTCTGCTCTTGCGCTCGTACTGATCAGACGTGTCTTCTCTTTGCTCCTACTCGATATTAAACACTCTAACTTTATTCTATTTTGGACACCGTTCTCTGTACGGTATTTCAA
This sequence comes from Stictocephala bisonia, assembly GCA_035578905.1. Classification (NCBI taxonomy): domain Eukaryota; kingdom Metazoa; phylum Arthropoda; class Insecta; order Hemiptera; family Membracidae; genus Stictocephala; species Stictocephala bisonia. The sequence continues at coordinate 36,477 of JAQJVL010004267.1, read as the reverse complement.
AGTAATAATCAATATTTTAACCTTTCTTCTTCCGATTTAATTACCAAATATGGAATCCTACGCCATAAACCGCAACCTTGTAACCATTTCCCGTAGGTTTAGTACTTACGGTTCCGACCTTCTTACCGTTTTGACAGAACATAAAAACAAAATTATGTCTGAAATAAATAACCACCTAAACAGGCTCGGGGGAGTTAAATGGTATATTTCCGTTCAAATTAAATTTTCCAAAATTGTTAATAACGAGGAAATTTCCACTTCACCTTTCTTTCACGGCAAAACCCGTCCTTTGCTACCTTCCGATTCTTTAGATGTACAATACTCTGAAGCTCTTGACAAAATTTTAGAAAGCGTGGCTAAGTGGGTGAGCCAGGGAAGTGGGTGGGTAATAGAAAATGTTTTACGACTCGATTTGTTTATTGTAAAATTTCAACCTTTGTACGCCTCTTCTTTCATACCCACCCCGAAAAAAATTTCTCACCCTTCTAAAGGAATTGTAAATATTAAAAATAACGATAATAAATGTTTCCTATACTCTGTACTTGCCCAATTGTACCCTGACCGAAATAGGCGAGTAAGCTATTATGAAATCTTAGAATCTAAATTAAACATGTCTGGGATTAGCTATCCTGTCAAAATTACCGATTTAGATAACTTTGAAAAACTGAACCCTGCTATCTCTGTAAATGTATTTGGTTTTGAAAACGACAAAATTTACCCCCTAAGAATAACTAAAGAAAAATTTAGAGCTCACCATGTAAACTTGTTACTACTGACTACTGACACTACCTCCCACTACTGCCTAATTACAAACATGTCCCGACTGCTATCTCACTTGACTAAACACAACCCAGCTTCATACTACTGTGACTACTGCCTACACAGATTTCGTACTAATGACTCACTTACTAACCACTTACCTTTGTGTTCACCACACGGTGCACAAAAGACCAGACTTCCTACCGATGACGAAAAATACATGTATTTCAAAAACTACACACTTACTCACAAAGTCCCATTTACTATCTACTGTGACTTTGAGTCCTTTGTCGTTCCAATCGACACAGCACTGAATGACCCTACTACTTCACACACGACCAACACTGCCCATCATACCCCCTCTGGTTTTTGCTATGTAATTATTGATAGTGATGGCAAACCAGTAAAACAACCTAAAGTCTATAGCGGCCCCGACGTTGTAGATACTTTTCTAAATTGTTTGATTGATGAGTCTGAGGAACTCTTACCAATTATTAAAAAGAATATTCCTATCAATATGTCTCCACAAGACAAAATTATTTTCCAAAATGCTACCACCTGTCACCTTTGTCAAAAACCTTTAGACGGAGACAAAGTGGCCAACCATAATCACCTAACGGGGCAGTTCTTGGGACCCGCCCACAATTCATGCAATCTAAATTATAAAGTTCCCGATCACATTCCAGTCTTTTTCCATAACCTCAGAGGTTATGACTGCCACCACTTGATCCAAGGGTTAGGTAAATTCAAAAAAGAAAAACTGTCATGTATCGCTACAACCAGTGAGCGGTACATTTCAGTCACCCTTGAATCTTTACGATTTTTGGACTCACTACAATTCCTTAACGCTTCTTTGGACACACTCGTGTCCAACTTAGTTTCTGACGGGGCATCAAAATTCAAAATTTTAGGGCAGTGTATGACCAACACAGACTTACTTCTACGCAAAGGCGTCTTTCCCTATACATACATGACAGACGAATCAAAATTTAATGATACTGAACTGCCTCCCAAGGAGGCGTTCTACAATGACCTGACCAAAACACATATTTCAGACGACGACTACAAACATGCACAACTTGTTTGGGATACTTTTGAACTTACTACTATGAAACAGTATCACGACCTTTACCTACTGACAGACGTATTGTTACTTGCCGATGTGTTTGAAAATTTTAGAACCACTAGTATGACTTACTACGGGATTGACCCGTGTAACGTCTACTCTGCCCCCGGACTTGCATGGAATTCCATGCTGAAAATGACTGACGTAAAACTCGAACTACTTACTGACATTGACCAACACCTGTTTGTTGAGTCTGGGATCCGGGGCGGTGTCTCCATGATACCCAACCGGTACGCCCAGGCCAACAACCCTTACTTACCACACTTTGACAACACAAAACCAACCAACTATCTCCTTTATCTTGACTGTAACAATTTGTACGGAACTAGTATGTCTGATAGACTCCCAGAGTCTGACTTTCACTGGATAGACCCACAGGACATTGACATTACAAACGTACCTGACGACTCTGACATAGGTTACATTTTAGAGGTTGACTTACACTACCCAGACCATTTACACGACTTACATTCTGACTTTCCACTGGCCCCTGAACGAAAAGTAGTGACATATGACATGCTTTCCCCCTACTGTAAGGACCTACTTCATGAACTCGAGTACAAACCACCAAAGACTGAAAAACTACTAACTACACTTTGTGACAAAACAAAATACGTTGTACACTACAAGACTCTAAAACTTTACTTACAACTTGGACTTGTACTGACCAAAATTCACAGAGCTCTAAGTTTTAAACAGTCTGCCTGGTTAGCCCCATTTATTAATTTTAATACGGAGAAAAGAAAAGAAGCTAAAAACAATTTCGAAAAAGATTTTTTTAAACTAATGAATAATGCGACATATGGTAAGAGTTTGGAAAATGTTAGGTCGCGTATTGATTTTAAACTAGTAAATAACGAAAAACAATTGGTCAAATGGACAGCTAGTCCCAGACTCAAAACATTTTTCGCGTACAATAAAGATATCGCGGGATTGGCTTTGAAAAAACAAACGATCTTTTTAAACAGACCCATTTATGTTGGATTTACAGTATTAGAAATTTCAAAATTAATAATGTACAATTTTCATTATAATTGGGCCATTACAAAGTATGGGAAAAACATAAAACTTTGTATGACTGACACAGACTCACTATTCTACAACGTATATACTCCCGACGTTTACACAGATATGAAAAACGAATTACACCTTTTTGACACGTCCGACTATCCACCTAGCCACCCATGCTACAGTGTAGAAAACAAAAAAGCGTTAGGAAAATTTAAAGACGAACTAAACTCAAATCCAGCTAGGGAAATAATTGGCTTGAGAGCGAAATGCTACTCCGTTCTAAATTCTAATCTAGAGGAAAAGAAGGTAGCTAAAGGCGTCCCCCGAGTCGCGATAAAAAAACAACTAAAACACCAAATGTATAAAGACTGTCTTTTAAATCATTCCTTAAAAACAACATCCGCTTTAAACATTCGTAGTGAAAAACATAACATTTACACTCAAAACATTTCAAAATTATCACTTTCCCCCTTTGACGACAAACGCTACATCTTGGAAAACGGTATTGATACTTTGGCCTACGGACACCATTTAATTAGTAAAAAACGAGCTTTAGAACACGATCATGATTTCATTAATAAAAAACTAAAACTCACCCATAACTCAAACATAAACTTTGAAACAGAAAAACAATAATCTATACACTTCAAACATAAAAATTAATAAAAGAACAACTAAAATTGCATACTGTCAGAAAGTCTTTCCAGAACCGTTAGCCTCTGACTAACCACCACTCCCTCCCCCCACCACATCCATCCTTATCGCACTAATGGCGTCGATCCCACTACATCGGAACCTTTCTAAAATATTGGACAGTTTCTTTGTATATATGAAGATTTGTACATAACTTATCCGTAAATTTGTAATATTTGTAAATATTTGTAAATAACCGGGTCCTTTAGCAGTTTCAATGTACATGCAAAGTCTACGAGTAATACTTTGAGCAGTACCACACTGTTACAGGTTACTAACATGTCCGTAGAAACCCAATTTACGACATTGGATGGACTCAACCCGTCCGTAGTGCAATATAAAAACCTCGTACTGGGTGAACCTTCTTCTTGATTACGGTAACTCCTACGCCAGGTAAGTAATGTTAAGTTAGTTTTAAGTAAACTCTTTTACCGTCAACCTTTAAAAAACAATCTGTAAAGTAAATTCTGTTATAATATGGACACTTTTGTGAGTTTACATAATTACAATTTATTAACAGATATCTCCAGCTCTGTGTGAATTTCTATAGAATACCGTACCATCAAGGTGAGGGCGGCCCAAATTTAATAAAAAATCGCCCGACTGTTCTCTAAGGCAGCTGTAAAACGCGTAAGACCTGAGGCGGTCCTGCAGCTTGGGGCTGGGCTAATCCCCGTAAGACCTTGAGTCGCAGTCCGGGCCCTCGTAAGGTACGTGTATGATTGAATGTTACACTCTATGGCTGGACAGTATCCGTAGGTCCCGTGTGTGAGGGAGAGTAACCTACAAAATAAGAAAAAACACAAAAACCTACTGTAAAAAAACAGAATCAAAAATAATAAAAACTAATTTATAAATAAAAACCCCTTTGTAAGTCTGTACGTCACATTGAAAGGCTTCTCTAAGTAAAGTGATGTCTTTACTTACAGAGGGACCCAAAAAATACAAAAAATAAATAAAGAAATTATAAAAAAACAATAACTAAATAATACTGAGAGGTAGCATTTTGTTGGTTGGCTACCACCGTAGTGAGCGAGGTTGGGGCTCATTACACTAAAATACCCGTGGGGGATACCAGTCCTCTATCGGGCGCGTCCCATGGGAATTGGGCAATGCCCTTCAGTTTTGCCTTCAGCTTACTTGAGGGTAGTGAGGAATTAAATACTCACCGTGAAAAAAAACTGGTTAAATCAAAAACATTAATAAAATCTGCGAGAAAGATCATGGTATAGTACAGAATCAGGAAGTGATCTTAGTAAGATATGGTAAAACTTTCTATAAAAAGAGTAAATTCCATCCAAAAGTAAGAAAAAATCAAAGATACACACAAATTTCAGAAAAAGAGTCATTTTACATAAAAAATGTGTTGAAAAATTTTTCAAATCAAGGAAGAACTACCAACATAGTACTCTCCAAACCCCTTAAAATTTAGTTAAAATGTCAATAAATAGGGTTATTTGTGTACAAAATATGTTATAATTCCCTAAAAGCATTAAAATTCAGTGTCATAACAATGATATTTGTTCTAAACATTAAAAAACCTTTAAAATTATCTAATAGACTCTTTATAAACTTAGTTTGTGCTCAAAACAAGACACAAAAGACCAAACACAAACTCTACATATAAGACTCTTGGTTGGCCACCCACCTACTCAACATACAACAACTCTGATAGATCATCCACCTAACCATTACATAAAACCTTTGATAGACCATCAACACACATGAACAACCTACCTACGTAACATCCAACACTCTTGACTTACCGCCCACCTACTCAACACACAGATAGACTACGTAACTAACCATTACATAAAACCTTAGATTGACACCCAACATTCATGGAAGACCTACCTACCAAATATACAACTTGATTAACCACCTACCTACCCATCACACATTTCTCTTGATAGACCAATCACCCTCCCATAAAAAGACTTTTGTCAGACTATTTACTTAACATACAAGACTTACCACCTAATAGACAATCTACATAAGGCTTTAGTTATCATTCCACCTATCCAACACACATGTACAAGACACCTACCAAGCTCCATAACCCTACCTATCCATTAGTAAGACTCACGATTTACCCAACACACAGTTATCTTTACAGACCAACTACCCTCTCAACACATAAGACTATTAGCAGACTCTACCTACTTAACATACAAGACTTACCACCCACCTACTCAACACACAAAAGACCAACCACACACTCTACATATAAGACTCTTGGTTGGTCGCCCACCTACTCAACACACAACACCTCTGATACACCATTCCCTTGAACATTACATAAAACCTGTGATATTCCACCCAATCACCAAACACACATGACTCTTAATAGACCAATCCACCTACCTCTGCACACACGATTCCTTAGGACACACCCTACACCCACCACTCATCCTACAAAAAAAACCCTCTAGAGAACTACCCATTCCACCATAAAAAAACACTTTTTTCTTATATAATATGTTTTAAAATAAACATAATTTCCCCTGTAAGATAGGTTTTTAAAATAGCTAAAGACCTAAAATGGGTTTCCTAAAATTCTGTTTTTTCTCTAGAAATATGAGAAAAAGTTGGGTTAAAAAAACCCAAAAGAACATAGAAAAAATTAGGTTTAAAAAAAATGAAAAATAGAAAAAATTAGGTTTAAAAAATGAACACAGAAAAAAATTTTTTGGTTAAACAAACTTTAGGGAAAAATAAGGGCTAGCAATCAACCGAAAGGTTTTTATTGCTTTAAACCTTACCTTTTTCGAAAAATTGTTTAAAAATTAACCCTACACAAAAAAATTTTCCCCCTTTTTATGAGTATGTTTAAAATTTTTTTAACGAACTTTTTTTGGTGTTTGCTAACCTAACTTTTTTTTGTGTTCATTGTTTTTAAACCTAACTTTTTTTCTATGTTCATTGTTTTTAAACCTAACTTTTTCTATGTTCATTGTTTTTTAACCTAACTTTTTCTCATATTTCTAGAGAAAACAGAATTTTAGGTAACACTTTAGGTCTTTAGCTATATTAAACCTATCTTACAGTGTAATAATGTTATTTTAAAACATGATTATATGAAGAAATAGTGTTTTTATGGTGGATGGGTAGTTCTCTAGGAGTTTTGTCTGTAGGATGAGTGGTGGGTGTAGGGTGTGTCCTAAGGAATCGTGTGTGCAGAGGTAGGTGGATTGGTCTATTAAGAGTCATGTGTGTTTGGTGATTGGGTGGAATATCACAGGTTTTATGTAATGTTCAAGGGAATGGTGTATCAGAGGTGTTGTGTGTTGAGTAGGTGGGCGACCAACCAAGAGTCTTATATGTAGAGTGTGTGGTTGGTCTTTTGTGTGTTGAGTAGGTGGGTGGTAAGTCTTGTATGTTAAGTAGGTAGAGTCTGCTAATAGTCTTATGTGTTGAGAGGGTAGTTGGTCTGTAAAGATAACTGTGTGTTGGGTAAATCGTGAGTCTTACTAATGGATAGGTAGGGTTATGGAGCTTGGTAGGTGTCTTGTACATGTGTGTTGGATAGGTGGAATGATAACTAAAGCCTTATGTAGATTGTCTATTAGGTGGTAAGTCTTGTATGTTAAGTAAATAGTCTGACAAAAGTCTTTTTATGGGAGGGTGATTGGTCTATCAAGAGAAATGTGTGATGGGTAGGTAGGTGGTTAATCAAGTTGTATATTTGGTAGGTAGGTCTTCCATGAATGTTGGGTGTCAATCTAAGGTTTTATGTAATGGTTAGTTACGTAGTCTATCTGTGTGTTGAGTAGGTGGGCGGTAAGTCAAGAGTGTTGGATGTTACGTAGGTAGGTTGTTCATGTGTGTTGATGGTCTATCAAAGGTTTTATGTAATGGTTAGGTGGATGATCTATCAGAGTTGTTGTATGTTGAGTAGGTGGGTGGCCAACCAAGAGTCTTATATGTAGAGTTTGTGTTTGGTCTTTTGTGTCTTGTTTTGAGCACAAACTAAGTTTATAAAGAGTCTATTAGATAATTTTAAAGGTTTTTTAATGTTTAGAACAAATATCATTGTTATGACACTGAATTTTAATGCTTTTAGGGAATTATAACATATTTTGTACACAAATAACCCTATTTATTGACATTTTAACTAAATTTTAAGGGGTTTGGAGAGTACTATGTTGGTAGTTCTTCCTTGATTTGAAAAATTTTTCAACACATTTTTTATGTAAAATGACTCTTTTTCTGAAATTTGTGTGTATCTTTGATTTTTTCTTACTTTTGGATGGAATTTACTCTTTTTATAGAAAGTTTTACCATATCTTACTAAGATCACTTCCTGATTCTGTACTATACCATGATCTTTCTCGCAGATTTTATTAATGTTTTTGATTTAACCAGTTTTTTTTCACGGTGAGTATTTAATTCCTCACTACCCTCAAGTAAGCTGAAGGCAAAACTGAAGGGCATTGCCCAATTCCCATGGGACGCGCCCGATAGAGGACTGGTATCCCCCACGGGTATTTTAGTGTAATGAGCCCCAACCTCGCTCACTACGGTGGTAGCCAACCAACAAAATGCTACCTCTCAGTATTATTTAGTTATTGTTTTTTTATAATTTTTTTATTTATTTTTTGTATTTTTTGGGTCCCTCTGTAAGTAAAGACATCACTTTACTTAGAGAAGCCTTTCAATGTGACGTACAGACTTACAAAGGGGTTTTTATTTATAAATTTGTTTTTATTATTTTTGATTCTGTTTTTTTACAGAAGGTTTTTGTGTTTTTTCTTATTTTGTAGGTTACTCTCCCTCACACACGGGACCTACGGATACTGTCCAGCCATAGAGTGTAACATTCAATCATACACGTACCTTACGAGGGCCCGGACTGCGACTCAAGGTCTTACGGGGATTAGCCCAGCCCCAAGCTGCAGGACCGCCTCAGGTCTTACGCGTTTTACAGCTGCCTTAGAGAACAGTCGGGCGATTTTTTATTAAGTTTGGGCCGCCCTCACCTTGATGGTACGGTATTCTATAGAAATTCACACAGAGCTGGAGATATCTGTTAATAAATTGTAATTATGTAAACTCACAAAAGTGTCCATATTATAACAGAATTTACTTTACAGATTGTTTTTTAAAGGTTGACGGTAAAAGAGTTTACTTAAAACTAACTTAACATTACTTACCTGGCGTAGGAGTTACCGTAATCAAGAAGAAGGTCCACCCAGTACGAGGTTTTTATATTGCACTACGGACGGGTTGAGTCCATCCAATGTCGTAAATTGGGTTTCTACGGACATGTTAGTAACCTGTAACAGTGTGGTACTGCTCAAAGTATTACTCGTAGACTTTGCATGTACATTGAAACTGCTAAAGGACCCGGTTATTTACAAATATTTACAAATATTACAAATTTACGGATAAGTTATGTACAAATCTTCATATATACAAAGAAACTGTCCAATATTTTAGAAAGGTTCCGATGTAGTGGGATCGACGCCATTAGTGCGATAAGGATGGATGTGGTGGGGGGAGGGAGTGGTGGTTAGTCAGAGGCTAACGGTTCTGGAAAGACTTTCTGACAGTATGCAATTTTAGTTGTTCTTTTATTAATTTTTATGTTTGAAGTGTATAGATTATTGTTTTTCTGTTTCAAAGTTTATGTTTGAGTTATGGGTGAGTTTTAGTTTTTTATTAATGAAATCATGATCGTGTTCTAAAGCTCGTTTTTTACTAATTAAATGGTGTCCGTAGGCCAAAGTATCAATACCGTTTTCCAAGATGTAGCGTTTGTCGTCAAAGGGGGAAAGTGATAATTTTGAAATGTTTTGAGTGTAAATGTTATGTTTTTCACTACGAATGTTTAAAGCGGATGTTGTTTTTAAGGAATGATTTAAAAGACAGTCTTTATACATTTGGTGTTTTAGTTGTTTTTTTATCGCGACTCGGGGGACGCCTTTAGCTACCTTCTTTTCCTCTAGATTAGAATTTAGAACGGAGTAGCATTTCGCTCTCAAGCCAATTATTTCCCTAGCTGGATTTGAGTTTAGTTCGTCTTTAAATTTTCCTAACGCTTTTTTGTTTTCTACACTGTAGCATGGGTGGCTAGGTGGATAGTCGGACGTGTCAAAAAGGTGTAATTCGTTTTTCATATCTGTGTAAACGTCGGGAGTATATACGTTGTAGAATAGTGAGTCTGTGTCAGTCATACAAAGTTTTATGTTTTTCCCATACTTTGTAATGGCCCAATTATAATGAAAATTGTACATTATTAATTTTGAAATTTCTAATACTGTAAATCCAACATAAATGGGTCTGTTTAAAAAGATCGTTTGTTTTTTCAAAGCCAATCCCGCGATATCTTTATTGTACGCGAAAAATGTTTTGAGTCTGGGACTAGCTGTCCATTTGACCAATTGTTTTTCGTTATTTACTAGTTTAAAATCAATACGCGACCTAACATTTTCCAAACTCTTACCATATGTCGCATTATTCATTAGTTTAAAAAAATCTTTTTCGAAATTGTTTTTAGCTTCTTTTCTTTTCTCCGTATTAAAATTAATAAATGGGGCTAACCAGGCAGACTGTTTAAAACTTAGAGCTCTGTGAATTTTGGTCAGTACAAGTCCAAGTTGTAAGTAAAGTTTTAGAGTCTTGTAGTGTACAACGTATTTTGTTTTGTCACAAAGTGTAGTTAGTAGTTTTTCAGTCTTTGGTGGTTTGTACTCGAGTTCATGAAGTAGGTCCTTACAGTAGGGGGAAAGCATGTCATATGTCACTACTTTTCGTTCAGGGGCCAGTGGAAAGTCAGAATGTAAGTCGTGTAAATGGTCTGGGTAGTGTAAGTCAACCTCTAAAATGTAACCTATGTCAGAGTCGTCAGGTACGTTTGTAATGTCAATGTCCTGTGGGTCTATCCAGTGAAAGTCAGACTCTGGGAGTCTATCAGACATACTAGTTCCGTACAAATTGTTACAGTCAAGATAAAGGAGATAGTTGGTTGGTTTTGTGTTGTCAAAGTGTGGTAAGTAAGGGTTGTTGGCCTGGGCGTACCGGTTGGGTATCATGGAGACACCGCCCCGGATCCCAGACTCAACAAACAGGTGTTGGTCAATGTCAGTAAGTAGTTCGAGTTTTACGTCAGTCATTTTCAGCATGGAATTCCATGCAAGTCCGGGGGCAGAGTAGACGTTACACGGGTCAATCCCGTAGTAAGTCATACTAGTGGTTCTAAAATTTTCAAACACATCGGCAAGTAACAATACGTCTGTCAGTAGGTAAAGGTCGTGATACTGTTTCATAGTAGTAAGTTCAAAAGTATCCCAAACAAGTTGTGCATGTTTGTAGTCGTCGTCTGAAATATGTGTTTTGGTCAGGTCATTGTAGAACGCCTCCTTGGGAGGCAGTTCAGTATCATTAAATTTTGATTCGTCTGTCATGTATGTATAGGGAAAGACGCCTTTGCGTAGAAGTAAGTCTGTGTTGGTCATACACTGCCCTAAAATTTTGAATTTTGATGCCCCGTCAGAAACTAAGTTGGACACGAGTGTGTCCAAAGAAGCGTTAAGGAATTGTAGTGAGTCCAAAAATCGTAAAGATTCAAGGGTGACTGAAATGTACCGCTCACTGGTTGTAGCGATACATGACAGTTTTTCTTTTTTGAATTTACCTAACCCTTGGATCAAGTGGTGGCAGTCATAACCTCTGAGGTTATGGAAAAAGACTGGAATGTGATCGGGAACTTTATAATTTAGATTGCATGAATTGTGGGCGGGTCCCAAGAACTGCCCCGTTAGGTGATTATGGTTGGCCACTTTGTCTCCGTCTAAAGGTTTTTGACAAAGGTGACAGGTGGTAGCATTTTGGAAAATAATTTTGTCTTGTGGAGACATATTGATAGGAATATTCTTTTTAATAATTGGTAAGAGTTCCTCAGACTCATCAATCAAACAATTTAGAAAAGTATCTACAACGTCGGGGCCGCTATAGACTTTAGGTTGTTTTACTGGTTTGCCATCACTATCAATAATTACATAGCAAAAACCAGAGGGGGTATGATGGGCAGTGTTGGTCGTGTGTGAAGTAGTAGGGTCATTCAGTGCTGTGTCGATTGGAACGACAAAGGACTCAAAGTCACAGTAGATAGTAAATGGGACTTTGTGAGTAAGTGTGTAGTTTTTGAAATACATGTATTTTTCGTCATCGGTAGGAAGTCTGGTCTTTTGTGCACCGTGTGGTGAACACAAAGGTAAGTGGTTAGTAAGTGAGTCATTAGTACGAAATCTGTGTAGGCAGTAGTCACAGTAGTATGAAGCTGGGTTGTGTTTAGTCAAGTGAGATAGCAGTCGGGACATGTTTGTAATTAGGCAGTAGTGGGAGGTAGTGTCAGTAGTCAGTAGTAACAAGTTTACATGGTGAGCTCTAAATTTTTCTTTAGTTATTCTTAGGGGGTAAATTTTGTCGTTTTCAAAACCAAATACATTTACAGAGATAGCAGGGTTCAGTTTTTCAAAGTTATCTAAATCGGTAATTTTGACAGGATAGCTAATCCCAGACATGTTTAATTTAGATTCTAAGATTTCATAATAGCTTACTCGCCTATTTCGGTCAGGGTACAATTGGGCAAGTACAGAGTATAGGAAACATTTATTATCGTTATTTTTAATATTTACAATTCCTTTAGAAGGGTGAGAAATTTTTTTCGGGGTGGGTATGAAAGAAGAGGCGTACAAAGGTTGAAATTTTACAATAAACAAATCGAGTCGTAAAACATTTTCTATTACCCACCCACTTCCCTGGCTCACCCACTTAGCCACGCTTTCTAAAATTTTGTCAAGAGCTTCAGAGTATTGTACATCTAAAGAATCGGAAGGTAGCAAAGGACGGGTTTTGCCGTGAAAGAAAGGTGAAGTGGAAATTTCCTCGTTATTAACAATTTTGGAAAATTTAATTTGAACGGAAATATACCATTTAACTCCCCCGAGCCTGTTTAGGTGGTTATTTATTTCAGACATAATTTTGTTTTTATGTTCTGTCAAAACGGTAAGAAGGTCGGAACCGTAAGTACTAAACCTACGGGAAATGGTTACAAGGTTGCGGTTTATGGCGTAGGATTCCATATTTGGTAATTAAATCGGAAGAAGAAAGGTTAAAATATTGATTATTACTTTGAAATACCGTACAGAGAACGGTGTCCAAAATAGAATAAAGTTAGAGTGTTTAATATCGAGTAGGAGCAAAGAGAAGACACGTCTGATCAGTACGAGCGCAAGAGCAGAAGTGAGAAAGATTGAATGTGTTGGTCGTTTATATAGGGATGGATGAGGGGGGGGGCAATTGGGTCACGCGCCTGTCCAGACTGAAACTCCGATTACGTCATCCTGTGTAGTACTGTTGGGGCAATTAGGTCACGCGCCTGTCCAGACATGAAACTCTGATTACGTTAAAAGAGATTGTGCAAGACACGGGATGTAAAACAATGCTTGTGGTAACGGAAGCAGAAGTGATAACAGCCACGGGTTGACCTTTGAGGTCAGTGTTACATTAATCAGCACAGCATGGACGCTCCACGTGCATATCAACCACATGCTAACCTTAGAGGTCAAGTGATGTGATAACAGCGATAAAGCCCGGCCATGAAATATTGCGTTTGTTATGGTGTATATTGCCACAAAGTAGCAATGCCCTGCGCATGCGTCACCCGCGCACAGCTGATGCCGCCAGGTCCGCTCCGATCGACGTTGCCGCTAGGGGCGCTGCGATCACGTCAGCCACATAGAGTATTGCATTTATTATAGTGTATGGAATATTAAATTTGTTATAGTGTATATATGAAATAATCCACAGAGTAACAACGCGCATGCGCGCCCGACCAGCAGACGACGCGTGCATCATAGGCTAAGAGCGTACGACAGTCGCCGGAAGTACCCGAAGGGAAAGACCGCCATCTTGGATCCGGTCGTCATCTTTTTACATTTATTATAGCGTATTTTATATGGTATAACAAGGGAAAGACCTCCATCTTGGCTGAGGGAATTTTGGGAGGGAATTTTCCCACGGGGTGTGAGTTGGCGCGGGATGGAAAAGACGTCATATTGGACAAAAAAAGTGAATTTTATATAGTATAACATGGAAAAAGACGCCATATTGGACAAAAATAGTTCATTTTATATAGTATAACATAGAAAAAGAGAGGTTAAGAGTGTATTTTATATAGTATAAGAAGGTTAACAGTGAATTTTATATAGTATGATGTGGGAATTTGGAGGGAAATTTGGCGGGAAATGGAAATTTGAGGTTAGGAAAAGTGAGGTTAGGAAATTTGGCGGGAAATGGAGGTTAGGAAAAGTGAGGTTAGGAAATTTGGTGGGAAATGGGCGCCGCCATCTTGGATCCGGTTCCGGCCGCCATCTTGGATCCGGTCACGTGACCGCTCTCGACCAATCAGAGGCCAGAAAAGTGAGCCTTGCTCCCGTACTTCTTATCTACTTCTTTACTCCTTACTGGTATCATTAAATCAATTTGTGTCCTTATGTTTCGTCCGTACATTAAACTGTAAGCACTTGTTCCAGTTCAATTGGTAACTTTCCTAAGTTGCATAACCAGCCGTTGAATCTTCGTATCCAGAAGATTGCGTGAGTGCGGTAGAAATGGAGCACATGTTTTGTGAACTATTCCATGCATTTAAAAAATAAATGTTGAAACAGGTGGGAAGAAAATTGTGATCCATTATCTGAAAATAAGATTGTAGGAAGACCAAAAGTTGAAAATAGGTTTTGGAGTTTCTTAATGCACAACTCTGATGTAGTGGATTTAGTCTGGGTCACATCTACTCATTTTAAAAAAGAACCGACAACTATAAAGCAGTATGACCAACCTTGCAGTTTCTAAAGCAAGGTCCAGCAAAATCAATGTGGATCCTTTCTCAGGGAGTTTCAGGTTGATTCCATGTTTTTGGAGGATTATTTTGTTTCAAACAACATTGTTTACATGAGCCTACCAAGTTCTCAATATCCTTGTTTATGTTCTTCCAGTAGCAATATGACCTCACTAACGCTTTCATTTTAACCATTCCTAGATGGCCAACGTGCAATTCTTGTAGTACTTTGTTCTGTATACATGCAGGAATTATGACTCTGCTTCCTTTAAATATGCAATTGTCTTGTAGGTTGTATTCAAAGTCTTCTAGTTCCAAATTCTTTAAACTTGTTCCTTTTTTTAAGCATCAATGATTTTCCGGAGAGTGTCTTCTTTTGCGGTTTCTTCAGCGATTTGTTTTGCTGTTACGGTCATTATTTGAATTTTATTAATTTGAAATATAGATGAGGTGTCCATTTGTTCATCTGACTATTTTCAACACGAAACCTAGAGAGAAAATCTGCATTGGAATGTTGATCAGTGCGTCTGAATTCGACATTTTAATTAAACCCTGACAAAAAATGGGCGTAGTTGAAAATTCTAGTGGCTGCCATAGTAGGTAATGTTCTCTGGGGATCAAATATTGAAACCATTGGCTTGTGATCTGTAATTAATGTTAATTTTCTACCGTAACAATAAGAGAAGAATTTTTTCAGGCCCCAAAATATTGCTGTAGCTTCTTTATCTATTTGTCTATATCGATCTTCACTTTTACTTAGGGTCTGGGACGCAAAAGCTATGGGTTTTTCTGTACCATCTTCTAGTCCTAGTCGGTGTGAAAGTACTGCACCGAGTCCAACTGGAGAAGCATCAGTAGCTAATACGATTTGCAAAGCCGGGTTGAAACGTATCTATGTGGTTTCACTTGTCACTTCCTGTTTCACTCTTTCAAAACTTTTCTCGCATTATTTACTCCAGATATAAGCTTTGTTCTTTTGTAGTAGTCTTTTTAGAGGATAAACTATATCCGAAAACTGAAATAAACTGGCTGTAGTTGTTGCTAATCCTAAAAAAGATTTTAGCTCTGTCACGTTAGAAGGCTGCTTTGCACTCTGTATTGCTTTTATTTTTTCTGGACTTTTGTGCAGTCCACTCTCATCTATGATTTGCCTAAGGTACTGTACACTTTTTTGAAAAAATTTGCTCTTGTCTTTGTTAAGCCGTAGATTATTCTTTTGCATTATTTTTAAAACTGTTGTGAGCAATACAACTTTTTGTAAAACTTCTTGTAAAACTATTTAGTGTTTCTTCAAATGTCGGTCCTTGGATCAGGATATCGTCAAAAAAAACATTGTATGCCGTCCAATACCTGTAGAATTGAGTCCATGTAATTTTGCCACAAAGAAGGCGCTACTTTATTCCAAACATAAGTCTGTTGACCTTGTACAGTCCTTTGTGTGTACTCAGAGTTTGCATTTTTGCAGATTCCTCATCAATTACCATGTGTAAATTATTCATTAGATATGAATCCATTATAGGCTACAACCTGATCCAAGGAAAACAATGTTTTTTTGTACAATTCGTTTCCTGTCGAACATATGGTGGGAAATAAAAGGCATTTATTACTAAGTAAACGAATATAGTTTTAAGAACAGGATTAATTTTGTGTGTGTTGTTTTTTAAACAAATAAGAGAAAACACTTGCTAATTTGAATACAATACTATAATAATTTCTTAAATGATTCCAACCAAGCAAAACTAACAGGGCTTTAAATACCTGCAAAAAAATATATGTAGATACAGATGCTAATCCTACATTAAATGTTAACATGTTGTTGATTACAATTTACAAATTTAGTCCATGAGGATTACCTTAATGAGAAAAAAATAATAAAAGTAATAAATGTTTTTTATGGGTTTTGGTAGACTACTTTACTTTCACACGATTAATTTAACCAACACGATATAACTTCAATATTATATAATAAGACATATAATACATGAGTGAGATATGAAATATTAAAGAATTTATATGTTGCCTCAATACTCATTTATACAACTGTTTGCATCAAAACTGCATTTTCAGTTAAAGTAGGTCATTGTATGTTTCCTTTTATACACTAAAAGCTGTATTGATTGGTTTATGTTTTGCGATATACGTTCATAGTGATGTAATATCAGCCCTTATGCTACTATAGAATAGCAATATTTTAGCTCGTTACAGTTTAAAACTCACATTCAAGTCGTCTGATGATAATTTTTGGTAAAGAAAGGCCAAATGAAAACAACAGATATTAAAGAAAATTAAAACAGCGCTAAGAGCAAAGAAAGAAAGGCTTCACAAAGAAGTAATCCGGAGCGTTGTGACAAAGCAATCATCCTTGTGGCCTTTTGGAGTTCCCTTACAAAGGCCGGTAATCACAACTACAGAACTGCCTACAGATATTGTAGGTAATAAAAGGCTGTTGGATAATCATATTTGTATATAATAAAAGGGTATTCACTCACCATTAATCATGTATAAATGGTGTTTATACTCTTTATTGACTCGTGTGTACTCAATAAAACAGGTTAACAGTTGTTGGGCTTAAATATTTTAAAATATTTTAACAATTATGATAACCATACATACTAATTCAAATCGCAGTAATGCAATATAAAGGTGGGGTCGACTATAACATTTTTTAGTTAATAATTTTTAGGTGGAAATCGGGCAAATGGTAAATGCATGAAACTTAAACGTCTATGAACAGTTTTTAAATTTTAAACTATTGAAAATATATTCATAAACTCACTATTTATATATGATAAAATGTACCCTTTGTCACAATCGACCTCAACTAAGTGGCAAATTTAAGTACCCTTTAAACAAAAAAGTATGTACATGTAGGTGAAGTAAAACAAACTATTTGGACATTTATTTAACCACACATATTAAAAAACTATTGTAAATTCTGTGTTGGAAACGGTGAAACTAATTGAAGTACATACGAGTATTTCTATACAATATTTCATTTAAAGTACATAATATATTGTGTTAGTGATTATTACAAATAAACCATTGGTGAAGAAAATGAGACATGACGATTACCGTACTATCGATCTTATTCAGATTCACAGTTTTGCATAGATAAAATAAATCCCCTTTTGTGCAACTTTAACAACTAATATATTTTTTTCAAATTGTTAATTTGGTTTGATCTTTGATCATATTTCAATCCAGGTTAGATAATAAAACCATCATCATATTTACTACTAGAACCTAATATTTTGTCTTTGTGAATTTTAATGTTGAATGGTCTTCACGATTTCACGTTCGTTCTCGTTCAAAAACCAATTCGATAAAGCTTCTTTCTTATACAGATATATTTGTCTTAGGTTTTTTTTTTATTTCTTCTAAAGCTGTTTTTATAAAGTGTGTGCAAGCAAGCATATACACACATATTATCTTTGTCATCTTTCAATTTGCACGTGAAAGAGGTTAAATGTCATATGGAGAAACAACTGAAGCAGAAGATGTTGTAGGTTATGATTACTTAGGTGGTTTCAACAAAGTTCCTGTGCCATATTTATTTATTTATAAGACGCCGATCGTCAAGATATGGGCGAATTTGGATTTCGAATGAGTATGATGAGTGTAGATGAGCAAATGTAGTCATTATTACAAACTAAGGCCGACTATTCCTTAGAAAGTGTCATAAATTAATAGCCCAATGACAAATGAACTGCCGGTGGTTATAAGCTGATCCTTCTCAAAATGTGTTACGACTCTGATTGGGATCGAACTGAGGATCTTTAGCACATGAAGCTGGGATTGAACCAACTACAAATGTGCTAAAGGTTCTCAGTTCGATCCCAATCAGAGTCAATACATTTTGAGAAGGATCAGCTGATAACCACCGGCTGTTCATTTGTCATTGGGCTATTAATTAATGAGACTTTCTAAGGAATAGTCGGCCTTAGTTTGTAACCATGGCTACATTCGCTCATCTACACTCATCACACTCATTCGAAATCCATATTCGCCCATATCTTGACGATCGGCGTCTTATGAATACAAAAAAAAAAAAAAATAATAATAAAATCTACGCTACCGACCAATTATTCTTGGATACCAATTACCATAAAAATTCTTGTTCGTCAGCTGGTCAAGTGGTAGTTCGCGATCTTCTCCTTGTTGCACTAGGCCTACTGTGGCGTCTTTTCATGTAGCAAGGCTAGTCAGTGACTCTTGTAGGGAGAAAATATTCGTCTTAGAGAACCTGAGCATTTAAACCCATTTTTTATATCGCCTGTGGTAAATGCTACGGGCAAGCCTTTTGCTGCAAAGCCTGGTTGATAGTAAATACTGAGTTGTTCTGCTCTGATACTTTTTCTTCAATCGTCTGCAGCATCGTTGTCGAACCTTTTGAATAAAACAAACACAGTAACAGTGAACAGTCAATGGCTGAAGCTTGTGGGAAGTATGAGGAAGAAAATGGAGAAAAACAATGCCATTCGTTGTACATTAATCTATTTCTGGCATTTTCATGCGATAATCATGGATGTCCGCTATTGACAAAACCTTTCTTTAAACGGTTGGTTTTGTAAACTTGATGGAGTGTGCGAGAAATTGCATAAACTATCCCGTTTGCAACTATTCAGAGACATAGTGGCTCTAATACAGCCAGCTGGAAAAGTGTTTACAAAATAACTGCGATACTTTTCCCCAGGAAGACAATCATCGGAGGAATACTATTGCTCATAGTGTTGAGACTATAGATACATGGTAAATGGCGTTCCTCTTTTATGAGAATTAATGCCACTAGCGTGCTTGCTTCCCCTTTTGGCGGCTATATTCTCAGAGCTAGGAGCGGTATTGAGTCTTGTTTCATCAAGGTTATAAATAAATACTAGAGAGCCTTCGAACCAGTCATAATGTGTAGGCCATAAGGAGTGCTGCATATGTTATGGATGTGACTGTTGTTAAGTATGCGAAATCAACAATGAAAAGGAAGTTTTATTCAATGCAGACTACCGTTATTTTCTCATTAAAATGGCAGGCTTTTCAAAACCAGTGACATTTTTTTGTTCTATTTTTCTCCTCATACTTCACACGCTCCAACAACCGGACATGAAAGTTTTTGGCTCATTCGTAAGCTATACAACGATGCTGCAGACGATAGGAGGAAAAGTATTAGAGCAGAACAACTCAGTATTTACCATCGACCAGGCTTTGCAGCAAAAGCCTTGCCGTAGCATTTACCACAGACAATATAAAAAATGGGTTTAAATGCGCCGGTTCTCAAAGAAGAATATTTCTCCCTGCAAGTGTCACTGACCAGCCTTGCTACATGAAAAGGCGCCAAAGTAGGCCTAGTCCAACAAGAAGAAAATAGTGAAATACCATCTAACCAATAGAATCTTTCTGCTGACGAAATAAATGAGATTTTAATGGCACAGACACTGTGTTAAAACCACCTAATTAACCACAACCTTCCAAACTCTTCTGCGCCATTTGTTTTTTCCCCAAGTAATATTAGACCGCTTCCACATGGAAAGAACTTGAAAGTTCTTTATTAAAATGATAGTACTGTATACTTCACATTGAAGTTTACTTGTCTATGATAAGAAACACAACGAGTTCTGTTATTTTTATACTATGAAGGAATTAATCTGTATACATGCAAAGACAATAACAAAATGAATATTAATCCAGACTTCATACTTCATGATTTGAAAACTTATCAGTAATATAACACCTTTGAATGTTGATTAAGTGTTATTGTTAATGCAAGATCTGTATTAAACATTATCTTAAAAGAACACAGTGGTATTTCTGAAACAGATTTTGAATTTTGCATATCAAATATTGATCAGGACGTTTTCAATACTTTAAAAAAATAAACTTACAACCTATGATAAATTTAAATCAAATAAACTTAAAGAAATTAGAAAAGTCAGACAAATAAAACGTATGTTTCAAAATAAAAAAGTTACCACTGATATTTTTAGCAAACTTCACTTTCCCAGGTAGAATGCTGAGGTATCGCTAGTGCAGTGAGTGACAGGGTTGACACGCGAGTAGGGGGTTTCCCCATTTTTTATTTGTTTTATTAATTATTAGCTGTTATATAAAATAAAATTAAATTACATTTTTGAAATGGGCTAAGCAATGAGCAATACTGATTGAAATGTATAACTTAATTATAATATAATCTAAACATTACTGTATATATATTTATCTCACGGCTGAGTATGGGTAAACAACTAGTTTAATATCAAAATGCAAGGGAAATTTTATAGCTGTTATACACATGACGTAGCACCACCATATCAATAATATATCAAGAAAATGTCCATATAATAGTAAATTACATGAAAGTTTTCGTATATACTACTATGTACTCTTCAGTTATATCGTTATATCTTATTTTGAATTGCTCGTGTGTAACGAAACAGAATGGCACTATAATGCTCATAGTGAACAGTTGTAAAGGGCGATCTGCACCCGGTTGGGACTCAATCCCAACAATTTTAATCAAAGAAAATATTCAAGCCTTACCAAAGCCAATCTTGCATATAGTTAATCTGAGTATTCATTCTAATACATTTCCAGGCGTGTTTAAAGTTGCAAAAGTTGTCCCTATCTAAAAGTCTGCTCAAAGTCCTTAATGTCTAATTTTAGACCAATATCTCTTTTGATTTCGTTAGCGAAAATTCTCGAAAATGTATAAAAATTCAATTGACTAATTACTTGATTTAAGAACGACTCAATAACAATATTTAATATAATTTTAAGCCTTCTAAAAATACATCCAATGCTTTATTTGATATTATGAGGTATATTTAGATACAAAGTAGCATACATTAGGAAGTATTATTAACATTTTTGGACCTAGCCAAGGCATTCCACTCTATTGACAGGAATATTCTCTTGAGCAAACGTTGAGCCATTGGTTTTGCCAATTTGGCTCGAAACTGGTTCAGAAGCTATTTTGACATTAGACTACAGGCTTCTTTGATAAAAAACATTCAGAGTGTTCCAGTTAGTGTATATTATGGTGTGGTTCAAAGCAGCACGCTCGGACCTCTACTCTTTACCATATATATCAACAATATTCCAAAAATAAAAATCAAAGGTCTACTGTTCTTGTTAGCTGATAACGTGGTTTTGATGTCATCTGGTTGCTCATGGGATGATACGTACAGTTTGACATCTGTGGACGATGCGTTGTGTGTACGATATGGGTTTGACCACAATATTCTTTCATTGAATATTTCAAAAACCAAGTATCTTCCAAAATTTACATGCCCGACAACCCCGGTATTAGGTTACTTAAATTGAATTCTTTTGTTGGTCTTTACACTGTTGTTTGTAGTTGTGACAATATTGAATGCGTTGAACAAAATAAATATTTAGGAGTCATTTTGGATCATAAATTGTGCTGGGTTGCTCATGTCCAGTATATCAAGCATAAAATATCTATGCTTTCATGTAGCTAAGTCAGGTTCTTAACATGGATCATTGCAGGACTGTTTATTTCACCTAAGTGCAGTCGTTGTTATGGCATTTTGGAGTGGGTACTCTACGGTACTACATACTCTTGCTGTCACCCAGAGGTCAATTATCATAACCTATTAAAAAAGAATAATAGATTCCCCACCAGCATTCATCTTCTTTTTTTATTCCCGGTTTTTAATTTATGGCAGCTTTTTTTTGAAAACACCTTTTAATTTTCATACGTAAAAATAAGTATTTCTCCTAAATTCAATACTAGTACTCAATCAGGCTTAGTGAATATAGTACAATACGCAATACCTCAATTTCCTCATTCTTTTCAGCAGCATAAATGTTATTATTTGGACCATGGGCTATTCCGTAGTTTTCCTCCGGAGATAGAACTCAATGATGGTAGCAGTATTGCTGTCTACAACAGAAAGGTGTATGAATGGCTGCTTCTTATTGGCGGAGAGGCTGCTGAGGCACTGATTGACTCCCCTTATATATAAAGTTTAGCTTGCCACAATTTTATTGAATCTGTTTTTATTTAGCAGCTGTTAATCAAATCCAAAAATTAATTAATATAGCTCCATAAGACTAACATGGGAATTTTGGAGGCCAGTGGGACTGATCTCTGATGTCGGGGAGGAAAATCCTTTCTTAGTGAGCCTCTAGGGGTAAATATAAACTTACGTACAAAATATCAAGTCAATCGGATATATAGTTTTGGAGAAATAGTGATGAGTGGTAAATAGTTTTTATATATATAGATACCTTGGTTTCAAAGTCTAGACAAATCTGTAAGTCTACTTTCATAGCGCACAAATTACTGTAGTTGACTCTGAATTGGTGAAATATCGAGTTTCCCACCATATTTGGCCATGTCCAGTGAACTGGCTATGCATTTGATCAAATTAATTTGTAAGTTTTCAGACTAAAATCAGTTTGTTCTCAGAAAAAAGTTTACAGAAATCTATAAGTCTACTTTTAGAAGGCACAAAGAACTATATTTGACTCTGAATCAATGTTTTAATTTGAATGTTAACCATGTTTAGCCACGTCCTATGGATCTGGCTATACACTTACCTTCTTCATACATATACATATTTCCGCCAATAATAAACTCACACCCAACTTCTCACTAGTCATCTTTATCGTTTATTCAACAAAATAACATTTGGAAACTACCCCTCACTTCCTATCTTATATTTTAAAATTATTTTTTTTTCAGAAAATTTTACACTATTCACTTATATTAGTTAATATATTATTTATTAAATTATATTCTTGCTATCATAGGTTCATTATCAGACTCTACTTTGCTTAACTAATTTATTTTTCATGTACATTAATTTAAAATTCATTCATTTTACAAATGTTAATGATTATAAGAATTTTATTTGGTTTTGTAGTATGTAAAGCTTACTGAGTGACTCCTCCCCGCACACAGATGTAAAGTCTACGTGAGGAGTAAATTCAATTATTATATTTGTAAGCTTGTAAAATTTTTTTAATATAAACTTGATTTTGATTTGATTGATTTGACAATATTTTATGGTACTGTAATACTAGGTGATCATTTAAGGATACATTTTACATCAAAAAACTTAACATAACAGCGACAACTATGTCGGATAAATCTACACCATTGTTTATCAATGCCATGTAACTCAATATAAATTCACAAACGATTTTCATAATTATTTTCTTCTCAATGCTCCATGAAGTTCTTGGCATATCGAATAAGTAATACATTTAAAACCATATACTTTCTTGGCTTACAGCAGTAATCATTGATCAAGAAAATGAAGACAATTATATGACAACAACTCAGTTCGTTGTAGTTTAATGGTGAGTAGGAAACTCTCACCTATGTACACTTGATGAGACGAAAACAACGTCGAAACAGCACACATGGAGACCATCTGGTTTACGCACCAACATCCTTTCGGTGTGGCCTAATGCATAGTAACCAACTGTTGTCAGTTGGCAACTTAGCAGAACCTAGAAGGGGTGGTTTACTTTTGTTAACGCAGAGTAACCCGTAGACTTCTGTCATGCGGAAAACTGCAATCGTGTGTAATAATTGATGTCTTAGCGACAATTGGTTAGAGGTTCTCCTCTCCTGATGGCGAGTAACATGCTCTTGAGTCCAAAAACCATTCTTAACCAGGTCAGTATGGTTAAAGCGCTGCAATGTTGTATGTATGAAGCACTTATTTTAGTATGAATGGAGTGTGAATACACGGCTGTCACCACCTCATGTCATTAAGTAGAAAGAGGTCAGATGACTTGATTCATCAATTATTTGCGTTTCGAGATGTCTGTCTGTCGTCAGTTGTGCGAAGTCTTAGTTTTCTTGAAGTTATATTGACATACAGTTCCATTACAGTGGATGACAGAGAATAAACTCGACGTTCTTAAACTTACTCCACTACTAAGATCTTCGGACTAACAACCAGTCCATCTTGATGATCATTTAACTAGTTAATTTATTAATATAAATGTTACTACAGAGCCTAGCTATTTTGTATGTAGAGCAATGATAGTACTAACACTTTTAAAGAGTAATTTTCCAATCGTTTCTCCCAAGTTGAATTATTACTGAAATATTTTATCATTTCAATCTGCAGGCTAAAGTCTAAGTAGACTAAAGTAAATGTGTTGGTATACAAAACATTATTTCTGTACGAAGTAATACGGCAATGAACATCATTAAATAATTGTATGATGGTCAGTTCATGTGAAATTGTTGTCGAGATATAAAAGAAATGTTAGTTTAAGTTTCAAACGTTTTGTCATAAGTGGTTATATTTCATAAAACCATAAATAATAACAATACAAAACAAAATCAAACTCACACATGGTTTTAAGGATGCTTTGGTTAAACTCCACATAAATAAAAATGGTTCCTTATCTCACCATAACCACACAATACGAAGGCATATTCGTTAACTATTTCGTGGACTCATTAGTTATCAATCAATTTAATGTACGAAACTGTATCAAAACTCGAAAAAGAAGGGATTATGTCAGGAATTCCGTTCAAAACAGTTCCTTGCGGTATCTGTATTCACAAGACTGCGGTGGGGGAACTTTCCTCTTACTCCTAATTCCGTTCTCCACTACGTTCCGCCCGCTTCGTGAGCAATCCAGTTAAGAGTAGTATACAGTACATCGATGGGATGTCTCCACAGACATAAGAGACGGGTTATTCCTTCTGATAATCGTTCTCCCACTATAAAATCATGTAAGAATATACGTAATGTCTATATTATCTCACTGCCAATAAATTAAGACAGATCAGATTCTTTTTTAATTTTAACAGAGCTAGCTGCTATTTACATCGTAAGGTTCGAGCTAACACCTCTTTTCATTTTTGGTGAAATTGATTGAGAGCAATTTAAAATCTAATGACAACACTTTTTATTGATGCGAAAAGTAACTAATGAGTATATTAATCAAAAGTAATGCCAAATTCTAAATAACAAATCTTATTGCTTAATGAACATGTTTAAAATGTAGTTTATGTTTCAAATGAAATGCTTTTCCACTATCCTGTACTAGGAAGCATAATCAATTTATAGAGTTTCTTAGTAAACTAGTTTTTCTTAGTAAAATCTTCTGGAATTTGATTCTCTTAAACACAGCATTAGTAGTCTTTAAATGTTACTTTAGATTTTTGCATTTTTATACATGAACTATCTAGTATTGTCTGACATTTTTATGTTAATATAGTATCAAATTCAAAATATCTGCCGTTACAACGTATCATTTTCATACGCAAGGTACAGAGAAATATTTCTCTTCACATTTTGTTCTTTTTAGTAGCCTATCTATTTTTCTATATGGGTATTGACAGCTGATAATAAAAATTATGAAATATAAGTATGTAGGTAAAAATAAGTTACTATAATTTTTTTCCCGTATTGTACAAAATAAGATCATTTAAGTCGGCCACAGCAAATCGATGGACTCTTAAGAGCAAATTTAATCACAATGTCATTTCCAGCTTTATTCGGTTACAATCTGCTGCGATTAAAACGCTGATCAAAGTCATGTGACATGAGGGTAATTATAACACTCTATGCATAAGGGTGTTGTGAAACCTAATATTTATATACTCCCTACTTGACCATTTTGTATTTTAAGTTTCTAAATAGGTTGCATCCAAGCAATCCAAAAGGAGTTTGTATGAAACGTAATCAAATTTATTTTACAAAATCAAGAAAACAAAATAATTACTTCAACATTAATAATCATTTTAAAGACTATTTTACTTACATATAAGTTAGTGAATGTTACTTAGTTACATGAATTCTTGTTCATTTTGATTAGTTACAGTCTAACAACGGGACTAAGCCTGTAGCCTTACTTATGAATTTAATCTTACCATCTTACAACCTCGTAGAGTGCTTTGACTAAAGTCCTTCTTGAGGATCTCGTCATGATAGTATCATAACTGATGTCATGCTTGAGGATCTCGTCTTATACCCTCAAGATCTCGCAAGGGAACTTTACTGTAGCCCTACTTCAGGAACTCGTCTTACGGCTTCACAACGGGACTGTTCCTGTAGTCTTATGAATCTCGTCTTGTAACTTCGTGGAGTGCTTTAACTAAACCCCTACTTAATGATCTCGTCTTTGAAGGTAACTACTCTACCTGTGGCCTTACTTGGGGGTATCGTTTTACATTCTTTTCTTGATATATGGTGAGAAGGAGGACCACCTGACAAATATCAGAAATGAAAAAAATTAAGAAAGAGAGCATGCTTCAATTGAATATATTGAATTTAGTGTAATGTAAATGTTAATACAATCATTGAGTGAACATCTATTTGACATACCATGCAGAGTTTGAGAATTGTCTATTGTCTTCCTATCTTCTGTCTGGACCAGACCAAACGCTTCTTAAGCTATAGGCTACACTTGACACTGTCTTCAAAATAAATTGGTAGTAAAGAGAATTAGGGTAATTATAATTGAATTTACATGAGTAAAAAGGATGTTAAATAATTTAAAGTTTAATTAAATAAAAAAGAAATATGAAAGAGAGGCTGTGATAATGTGAGGGGATTGAGAGAGAGGATGAAATAGAACTAAGGATTAAATGAAGGCGAAATATAAGAATGGTGAAGCATCCTTTATGATCGATGGCTCTGGTGTACATAATATAAATTATGAACATTTATACTATATACAATTATAATGGCTAAATATGATCTATGAAGCTTAAAAAAATTTATTACAACAAAAATATGAACATTCAAATTATTAACAGTATAAAACCTTAACAGCCACTTGACTGCTTTGGCTCAAGCCCTACTTCAGGAGCTCGTCTTACAGCTTCACATCCGGACTCTACCTGTAGTCTTACTTAATAATCTCGACTTACAACCTCGTGGAGTCTTTCACCCTTTTAGTAGAGTTCTGATTTTAGCCTAAACTTAGAATCTCGTCTTAGAGCCTTATTACTTGAGGATCTCGTTTTAAATCCTCACAATGGGACTCTGTATTCTTACTAGAAGATTTCGACTTACAGCCTCTTAAATTGCTTTGACTGAAGCCCTATATCACGATCTGGTTTTTTCAGCCCCACAAGAGAAGTATTCCTGTAGTTTTACTTAAGAATCTCGTCTTACAACCTCGTAGAGTGCTTTAACTAAACCCCTACTTAAGGATCTCGTTTCACTACCTCGCAAGAGAACTCTATCGGTAGTCTTACTTTAGGATCTCATCTTTCAGCCTTCTAGAAGTGTTCTGATTTTAGCCTAACTTTAGAATCTCGTCCTAGAGCCTTGATAGGGAACTGCCTGTAGCATTACTTGAGGATCTCGTTTTAAATCCTCACAATGGGACTCTGTATTCTTACTAGAAGATTTCGACTTACAGCCTCTTAAATTGCTTTGACTGAAGCCCTATATCACGATCTGGTTTTTTTCAGCCCCACAAGAGAAGTATTCCTGTAGTTTTACTTAAGAATCTCGTCTTACAACCTCGTAGGGTGCTTTTACTAAACCCCTACTTAAGGATCTCGTTTCACTACCTCGCAAGAGAACTCTATCGGTAGTCTTTCTTTAGGATCTCATCTTTCAGCCTTCTAGAAGTGTTCTGATTTTAGCCTAACTTTAGAATCTCGTCCTAGAGCCTTGATAGGGAACTGCCTGTAGCATTACTTGAGGATCTCGTTTTAAATCCTCACAATGGGACTCTGTATTCTTACTAGAAGATTTCGACTTACAGCCTCTTAAATTGCTTTAACTAAACCCCTACTTAAGGATCTCGTTTCACTACCTCGCAAGAGAACTCTATCGGTAGTCTTACTTTAGGATCTCGTCTTTCAGCCTTCTAGTAGAGTTCTGATTTTAGTCTAACTTTAGAATCTCGTCTTAGAGCCTTGATAGGGAACTGCCTGTAGCATTACTTGAGGATCTCGTTTTAAATCCTCACAATGGGACTCTGTATTCTTACTAGAAGATTTCGACTTACAGCCTCTTAAATTGCTTTGACTGAAGCCCTATATCACGATCTGGTTTTTTCAGCCCCACAAGAGAAGTATTCCTGTAGTTTTACTTAAGAATCTCGTCTTACAACCTCGTAGAGTGCTTTAACTAAACCCCTACTTAAGGATCTCGTCTTACAACCTTCTAATGGGGCTGTGACATTAGCCTAACTTTAGAATCTCGTCTTGGGGCCTTGTTATGGAACTCTGCCTGTAGCATTTCTTGAGGATCTCGTCTCAAGTCCTCACAATGGGACTCCGACTGTAGGCTTACTTGAAGATTTGGACTTGCAGCCTCTTAACTGCTTTGACTGAAGCCCTGTCTCAGGATCTGGTTTTTCAGCCCCACAAGAGAACTATTCCTGTAGTCTCAATAGAAAATCGTTTTACAACCTCGTACAACCTTGTACAGCCTCACAAGACTCCGCCTTACCTGAGGACATCGTCTTAAATCCTCGCAAGAAAACTTGTCTTTAGCCTTACTTACGGATATCGTTCTTACACAACGGGACTCCGATTGTTAGCCTTATTTGAGGATCTCATCTTGCAGCCTCTAAGGAAGCTCTAGAAAGGTACGCAGGCTGTTCAAATATGAACTCAGAAATGTGATTTAAATTTAATAGTGTATTCATAATCTCTTCAGAGTAAGACACTATACGAAGGATGTTCAATAAATACATACACTGACGTCATAACACAAAATGTATTTTATTGAGAAGTTACATGTTATGATTCCCTTAAAAGTACTCCCCTCCACAACCACATACTTATTCCAACCGTGTTTCCACTGATTGATTCTTTTAAGTTCTGGAAAGATTCTTTTAAGATGTCCTTCAGCTCCTTCGTCACATTTTCTTTAATCTCGGGTATAGTCTCAAATATCCTTCCTTCCAAAGGTCAGGTGAATAGGTTGGTTGGGAAAGCACAGGTATCGAGTGTTTATCCAAAAACTTAGAAGTTTTGAAGGCTGAATTTTCTGGAGCGTTGGGATGATAAAAATCCAGTTGTGACTCCTCCACATTTCTGGTATTTTCCGCCTGATAGCGTCTCGAAGACGTTTAAGAACTTCAATAAAGTAAATCTGATTCACTTTGGAGCTTTGTGGGAGGTATTCATAGTGCACAATGCCCTGAGCATCGAATAAACTTTCAGTAACACCTTGTCATTGGAATAAACTTGGCGAGTTTTTTATGGTCTTGGAGATGTTTTCCCCACCCATTGGGACAATTGAACCTTTGTTTCGATGTCATAACACACACACCCATGATTCGTCACCTGTAATAATCCTGGACAAGGAGTTTTGATCTTCTTCTTACAGTCAGACGACGATTTTCCCAAACCATGGTATTGATTATGTTGGCAAGTGAGTTGAGAGTTGATGTGGTAGGCCGTCCAGGACTGACAACTCACTCATCATGTTCAGTCGACTGACGGCCATCTTTAAAACGTCCATGACACTTAAAAGATGTTACACACTTCATAGCAACGTCACCGTAAGCCGTCAATATGGTAAATTGAATCAGTTTCAATAACAGACATCGATGTACATTTCTCTCATAAATGTACCCATGTACGTTGTTGACCTATTTACATATTCATAACCACGCCTTGTCAAACTGGTACAACGCCCAGGGATTAACGATGGCGTTCATCAATACATATTGATGTTTAACAATAAACAATAACACGGCGAGTGTTGCAATATGAAATACAAACTCTTTTATTCAAGTTAAATTCACATAGTAATTATATTTCTTGTGCTGTTTTTTCTTTTTTTTAAAAAAAGATATAAAATTAACTAAAACATTTTTAAATTGTAGGTGTTGTACCATTACAGTGTTTTACTAATGATCAAAGTTGCGATGTAAAGTAAAAATAGTGTAGTCTTATTTCCCTATTATCTCCTAAATTACTAACTACATACTACTGTAGTTAATTTGGCTTAGCAAAAATACTGCAATACATTCATTATACAACACCTTTTTAACACTTAAGAGAAATCACTTAATACTAATTTAAATGCCTTAATTGATTCCAACCAAGCAAAAACAACAGGGGTTTGAATACCTGCAAAAACTAATAAATGTAGATACAAAATCACTATCCTACAATGAATGTTAACATGTCGTTGATTAAATTTTAAAATTTAGTCCATGAGGACTACCTTAATGAGAAAAAATATTAAAAGTATGTAATAAATTTTTTCTCAGCCATTTTGGTAGACTACTTTACTTTCATACTATTAATTTAACCAACAGGATATAATTATAATATTATATAATAAGACATTATGCATGAGTGAGATATGAAATATTAAAGAAAATAGTATTGAATGGTTTATGTTTTGCGATATACGTTCATAGTGATGTAATATGAGCCCTTACTTATTACAGAATAGCAATGTTTTAGCTCGTTACAGTTTATAACTCACATTCAAGTCGTCTGATGATAATTTTTGGTAAGAAAAGGCCAAATGAAAACAACAGATAATAAAGAAAATTAAAACAGCGCTAAGAGCAAAGAAAGAAAGTCTTCACAAAGAAGTAATATGGAGTGTTGTGACAAAGCAATCATCCTTATGGCCTTTTGGAGTTCCCTTACAAAGGCCGGTAATCACAACTACAGAACTGCCTACAGATATTGTAGGTAATAAGAGGCTGTGAGATAATCATATTTGTATATAATACAAGGATATTCACTAATCATTACTCATGAATAAATGATGTTTTTACTCTTTATTGACTAATGTGTACTCATCAAAACTGGTTGACAGTTCTCGGGAAATACCCAAAAAAACAAACGTTATACGGTGCCCATAGGCGTTTCCACCTTCGGGGTAAAACCACCCATTTTATGATTGCAAACTCTGACTTGAAAAAAAAGTTGCAGAAATCGATACATCGTCTTACTTTAAGCTTAAAACATTTTTTTAATATTTTGAAGAAGTTGATATTTTCGGAGTTGTTCCTGATTTAAAGAGTCGATTTAAGACTCATAAATGCATGATTTTAAACGTGTTTTTTATTTTATCGAGAAGTGTAACTATTTAAAAGAAAGCTCATAAAATATTTAAACGATTCCTTTGTTTTTATCGTAGGTGCAATTAAATCCTACCTTACATTTTGTCTTAACTTGGCTTGAACTTGGATCACAAAGCAAACAGTCCGAATAGTTTGTTTTACTTCACTTATATATACATAGATTTTTTTAGGGTTCTTGAATTTGCCCCACACATTATACTGTAACTAAAGCCACTTTAAAAAAAAATATTATATGAATAAAAGGTTTTAGAATATAATTTCCTAAGTAAAAATCGAGTAAAATGCTCACGATGGTTGATTCATGTATTTTTTCTGATTGTTTTCCGTCTGATAAGACCTTTTCACTACACTTCTATGAGTTTAGCTGTTTTCGTTATGTGTTTACAACCTGCGAAACATCATATTTTCAACAGCTGTCTATTGTTTACTACCGAAAGTAACATTGTTTACAACCGAAAATTATCCACAGTCAACAACACCTGTTTTTATTCCGTAGTGTAGTGAAAAGTATCGTTCAAAACTCGAGTGAAAGTGTTTTGTATGTTCTCGACCATTTGAAGTGCTCGACAAGTCTCGCACTTCAAACATATGATCTCGAACATGCAAAATCCCACTTTCCCCTCCTGTTATGAAATGTATTATTCTAAAAATTATTAAATTATAATTGACCTTGAAAAAAAAGTTATAATTGACGCAGCTTTCTCTAATGTTGGTTAGTTCTAATAATTGATTTAGTATCTATAGTAATTACAATTAAATGCTAGTTATATAGAATATACCAAATATTGCTTAGTTCCTTTTTTTGCGCAACACATATAAGTATTATTAATGTCATGAAGCTACCAGTGAATAACAAAGAATTATGGATTAAAAATTACGATACATTCGTAATTCTTTTAATTAAAATTCTCTCACCTTCAAACTCGAGCAACAATGTAGGTCATTACAGGGCCTATCTACTACAACATTATGAATGAGGTAATATTTAAGCATCTACTATGTTTAATAGCTTAAGAATCTTTATTGCTATCAAAACCAAGATATTAATCTTGTACATCCCATAATATTGGTCTTATAACGTACGAGAGTTTTTCATGGTGGAATATACATCTTTAATGTGACTTGAGACAATGGTGCACAAGCTATGTTTAAATCTTCAATTGATTCACCGTCTCTCTCGACAGCTAACAATCGCTTCGAGGATCACCCAATCAATTATTTATTTTTATTCAACTTTTATTATATTTGCTTTACAATACCAGCATCTCTGTTATTTAATTAAATAAGACGTTTAAACCTAATTGTTATTTAGTCTTTTGGTCCAATTTGATAGCTTAATTTATGCCAATAGTGTTAATTTTTAAACCAATAACATTTAAACAAAAAACATTGTCTCCACGAACCTTGAAATTACATAGACGTTTCATTTGTCGGTTACTGTTAGAGAACGCCTGGATATCACTTGCAGACATCGTGGATAGTACGAGGTGAATATTTGGGAGCTAGAGTTGTGGAGGCTTCTGAAATTGTCGAGAAAAGGGGCATGTTTGAAAATGTTGAAGAAAATGTCCTCAAAAGGTTCAGACTATGTAACAAAGCTGGAAGATACTACTTTAAACAGAGGACAAACAATTTTGTATTTTTAATGTGTGTTTTGAATTACATATGTAAAATTGTTGAACGATCAAACGGTCAATCAAAAAAATTGTTTTTGTTATTTATCGTCCAATTTTTAAATTGGCATACCGTTTTTTTTGGGTAAAATACGAAGTTTTTTATATTTGACGTTGAAAATATTTAGGCAACTGCCATTTTGGAACTTATAATCTTATAATTACAGCATTTTTACAGATGATGTGGCTTTACATGGTCAACTTTCATACAAAAAATCAGTATTGTACGTCAAAGGGTATCTGTATAATTCAAAAGAAAACTAATTGAAAAATGACACAAATGTTATATGGCACTACAAATGTTATATTTATGGTTTTAATTGCATCAAATATAATCATATTAACATCCTGCGCATTTTCTGTCAACAGTAGAACTTAAGAATATAACAATTATAGATTCCATGTTAAAGGACCCCCTCTTTGATAAAGAAATACGATGCTTAAGGCAAACTAGTTCAACATTAACCAACGTTTTTATATGGGAGGAACACATATTTGACTTTTATTAATTGGGATTTTATTTATTATAAAATAAATTTATTATAAATAAATATTTTATTATTTTACACTATAAAAATGGTTCCTTTTGGAATAATTAGGAAATCGTACATAATAAACAGAACAAATAAACGTCACACAACCCAAATTATATGTGTGACGTTTACTTGTACTGTATTATATGTACCAACACGTATTATGCTAATTAAAAAACTGTTTACATTATAAACGTAGGATTTAGATTATAAAGGAATATATTCGATATTTATGCCTTTATTGTAACTATAATATTTTAACATGAAATAACTACACAAAATATATCTATCTGGGATGGAAATTGGGGTTGTGGAGGGACAAGGGTGTCACAAAGACCGCAGTTTCATGTACGTGTTGATTAAAACCCAACACAATGGATATTACACTACCCTTCTCATACCAATCTTACCTAAATATCCCTTTGTACTTCATGGACTGCTTCATAAAGGTTGCTCTGATAAAATTATACTCTTTAGACATATTATGTAAATGTAACTTTTTATCTAATTTATTTGCTCTGTTAGTATCGTATAGTTTATGTGTTTGTTGTGACATTTACATAAATTAAATTACAGCATTTTATTCATTTAATAAATATAATCCAAATTTATTATTATTATTTGTTATAATATTTATAATTCTACAAAATTAAAATACAATACAAATTTAATGAACAATTAAAAACATTTACAAAGTGTTCAGTAATAAAATATGGACAAACCTTTTTATACGCTCAGACAGAGTGAATCACAAAGGAATTACATTGGTTTCTACCAAACACTAATTTTATACTAAAAAAATCATGATTGAGGAGTTCGTGACAGTTGCGTTGTTGAACTATTGTGGGTTAACAATAGTTCCTTCCGAGAGTAATAAACCTTGAACTTAGGGATATGTTTTTCTAACACATTGCTTAGCTATCAAATTGCAGTACACTTCTAACGAAAGTTGGTAAAATGAAGATGACAAGATACATTTTACTGAAACTTGAAATTATATTAATTAAATTTTTATCATTGTTTTCTAAGTTACAAAATTAATATCTTTTACAGCAATGAAACAAATAATTCAACACAACTCATGTTAAACGTATTTTTATACTTAAATTGAATATAATGTTGTTATTAATGTTGTTGTTAATATATGCTTGTTGGAATTTTACAAAATAATTTTGTTTTTTACAAGAAATTGTTAATGTGATCTATGATCTTCCATACAACGAATAGTTGAATTCGTATGTAATGCAAGTTAATTGATTTCGCCACTATATTTGCAATTATAATATAAAGGTCCAGGGACTTTTGCTTAGAAATCACAACTACTTGAGAGGATTTAGGTATTATATTATAAATAACTGATGCAAGTTAACTATTTTTAATTATCCTGACATGTAGAGCGTCAAGTAAAGTTCAAAGCCACACAGGAAAGGCTTACCAGCGACTTTAATACCCACCAGATTGTAACGGTCAGAGGTGGAGCGGTAATTAAAACTCAGTAGTACATAGCTGTAGGATTAAGAGATAAGGTTAATAATAATGTAATGCTGTTAAACCACGGCTTATAAATAGAATTTAAAATACTGTTATCTATTATTTTATTTTATTTGCTTTGATAACAAAATTTAAGGAAGAGGCTAAATTTTAATTGTTCATGACAAATGACATATAAATGAATTCATTCCACTGGAGAGTTAAGCTTGAATCGATTATAGGATTTTTTTTTTATATATATAATCCTACACCCTGACCCCGTTATTGACTAGAATCAGCATTAGTTAAGTCATAGTTTCATATATGCAAGTAAACAAACCTAGTAAGATATAAAATGTTTTTGATCTATCATGGCGTGGGGCCCATATTACCGCATCTTTATATAATGAAGGAGTAAGGTGTGATCAGGTTCCTTGAGGGAACACGCGGGAGATAATGAGTGAAGTGCGTTGGCGTCTATCTGAGTTGACTGACCAGTACCGTACAGTCTGGATGACTACTTATTGTGGATTGTGGGAGTTAGTAGGCCTACTCTGGGCTTGTTCAGAGCGTGGTTCCTTTAACCCATCCATCAATTCCACTGACGGACAACGCAGGTGCTGCATCCCCACTACCTAGACAGGTGCAAGGTTCCGTGAGTACACGTTTCAGGTAAAAGTAAGACCCTCTAATTTCCTCTCACAAACCGGACTCATCATCCCCCTCCCCTACTATGTTGTATTCGAGAGTGTCATCTTAATATATAATTTATAACTTATTTTTCGTGGCCAACCCGGTGGATATCATGTTACATGTCACTCTGTCACTCCAAGCTGTCATTTGAGTCAATCCAAATTTGGCTTTAGAATAGCTTCTATATGGCACCAGACGTAACTGCAGTTTTTCGCCGACTGATTTATAGGTCGATAAAATAATGGTCTAATAATATGCATTTTATAAATTACTGTATAAGTTTTTTTAACATTTTGTCCTATTTTATAAAGGAAAGATTTTAACCCCTCTAAATTACCTCATCTAATCCCATGAGTTGGTATTTTGAAAAAAATGAATAAATAAAAAATAAAATAAATAATTTAAAAAAGTTCACTTAATACTGATAAAATAAAAATACCTTATATCCTTTAAAAAAATCCTAGAATTTACTATTTAAAATGTCGTAAACCGTACATTTTGGGGTTTTTAGGCTTTTGTTAATTTTAGGATTTTTGATTAAAACTATAAGAAATGTGTCATTTTATGGAATAATCTTTATATTTTATTAGTTCCTAATAAAAACAATAGCATGTCAATTCTAAATTATAGTACCCTGTCTATATTTAAATGTTTGTTAATAAAAGGGAA
>JAQJVL010004266.1:0-47431 GCA_035578905.1 Stictocephala bisonia | reverse complement strand
TCTTTTCCTTCAGTTAAAAAAAGGATTGATATAAATATGACAAAAAACTTAGATGATGCGTAAGTTTGAAACCTTGCAATTTCAACAATGTAAAATTGACCTGGCACCAAAAGGGTTAATTGTAGAATAATTAATTCAACAACTGATACTATCAAAATTTAAATAAAAATGTAGATGGATAAGTTGTAGATCTTGTTAAACTTTATAATTCTGCATCTTCATGATAGAATCGAACATAATATTTACTGAAATTTTATTTGGTCGTTGAGTAATAATGATGGATTTACTTTTGTGTTTTTGTATATCTAACACTTTTCAATAGCATCTAGTTTTTTACTTTTAGGTTCAATATAGATAATTTCTAAACTGTCTTCTATTGATGAAATATTATGGTTTTCCTGAATTAAATGGCAAACGTTGATAAATTTTGAAGTTTGTTTTTTTGTATATGTTCTTTGAATCTTTTACTCAAACTTCTTTCTGATTGGCCAATGTAATATTTCGATGGCTTAGTATGAAAACCTCGTATTTCCAAATTTTACCAAAAATGACATTTTGGTGGTTTTAGTTGGAAAACCTTGTATATTATACTAAACATATGTTAAAAAAAAATCTTTCTGCATCGTGCTGCTCCCTACAAACAAACAAAAGAACCACGTATATCGACTGCTCCCAAGATTTAGTGTGAAGACCTTGTACATCCAGGGAATATTGATTGCATTTTTTAAGTGTCTATTTTGTATTCTGCGACTTCTAATCATGTTGTGTGTAACTCCGAATGTAGTGAGGCAAGTATTATGTTACACTATCAATTAAATACACTATTTTAGTCTGGTATTCCAGTATTGTGAAATATAATCTAGGCTATTAAAAGTGAAAAGCACGTAAAATCAAATGCACATAACCGTGAAAACCTCGTATGAAAGATATACGTGGTTTTCATATTTAGGCTACCATGTAATAGCTCAACTAACACTAGATTTACGAGTGTTTCAAAGCACGTAAGGTACAACAAATAAATCGTAGTGGCACTATGAAAATGACCACTGTCTTACGAAATACCCTAATAATCTAGACTAGTTGCTGATTAATCAAATTATTGGCCCATTCTATTAATAACACAGAATAGGCTACCTATGAAAGTGCTCTTAACCATGGTTTTGGTTCCAGGAGATTCAATCTGAGATGTCAAGAGGAAACTTGTTAGTCAAGCTTGCCCTTAAAGGGGAAACGGACCACGTCTATGCACAGAATCGTGGAATTAGCCGTCAACAATCTCAAAATGGTCCTAAACTCATCCTTCCTGACACAGTTTCAGTTAAAGGTAATAACATTTTACTGGTTGTACTAGGCAGATGACCTGATGAAGTTTTCATGTAATGAAAGAACAAATAAAATTGTTGTAAGACTAGTATACAACTATAAATAACCTTGAATGTTTTGTGGTATAAACATGTTCAATCGGAATGTTCATTTTTATCGATCAATATGGCTTTTTTCGCACACTGTTAATTTTTCTATTTTGTAGGAGATTGTTTGGTAAACCCGCAGGCTACCAAATTGGAATCTTCACCCACCACGACAGGCAGTATTTCAAATGAAGGTAGATAAACTGTTAATGAATTCCGATGAAATAGTCAGTTATTAACAATGACTGAAATTTTGTACCACAAAATTACTTTTTAACCAACTTGAAATGTTTACTTCTTCGATAGTGCTAGTAAAATTCGCAAGTTTCTCTGGCTTCCGTTTAATAAAATGTTTAACCCATTAAGTAATCACATTTTAGCCCAACTAACATAGAACACATTTCACTTTTTACAGGTGATCAAAGCGCATGGGCGCAATCAACAAATCCGCTGGCTACCAACATGGAACCAAATCTAAACCATGTGAGGGACGGTCACGGTTTAATATGTGAAGGTGGGTAGACTTATAAAAAACCACAGGGATTTTAAAATGTACTACAAACATTATTAAAATATAATGTCATGTACACTTTAAATTCAATCTTAATGGCGTATTACCAAACACATTTTGATGTTATACTTTACAGTAGCTTATAGGCACCTTAACAACTTAAAGTACCTACAAGTAATTAAATGCCTAATTATTTGAATTTTTCCAGGTGAAGATAAGTTTTTAAATGAAACCACTGAGATTGGGAATATAGCACCATACGACAATATCCTCATAGAGTTCATCGAATGCGAGGAAAAAGATGTACAGGCAATGGATAGGAGTTTTGATCTTGACGATTTGTTTAGTGAAACAAGTAACGACAATGTCTTAAACAGTCAACTAGGCCCTGAGGTTCAATTTGATAACATGATTGAGGAAAATGTACAGCAAAACAATATTGAAGTTGTTGCCATGGAGTTTGACATTGGAAATATTGGAGGCGAAGTTGAAATTGAGAATGACGCTGAGAACTTTCAGGTAGATAACAATTTTGAGAACGAAGAAAATGACATTGATTATCTCCCAGATAATGATGTAGAGGAAAGTAGTTCATCTGACAATGACGGAGAACATGAAGCTCAAACTCAGGCAAATGAAACTGTATTAAATCAAAGTAAAGAAATAAAACCCAAAAGAAAAAGAAATCGACGAGGAAGGGCTATGAAAGATGGTTGGGAACAACGGAAGAACCAAATTAAAAGGACAAAGGGAGAAGAATATTTTGGTA
Source organism: Stictocephala bisonia (assembly GCA_035578905.1). Lineage (NCBI taxonomy): Eukaryota > Metazoa > Arthropoda > Insecta > Hemiptera > Membracidae > Stictocephala > Stictocephala bisonia. The sequence goes on along the minus strand of JAQJVL010004266.1, from coordinate 44,742 downwards.
GGAGGAAAAATGAAGAAGGGAAAACTGTTTTTGATGTTAAAAAAGGGGCAAAACGAATAAAAGCTCGTTGTTTATGCAAAAACACTCCTAAGACACAATTTAAGTGCAGTACGATTTCAGACAATGATAGAATAAAAATCTTTGAAAAGTTTTGGTCTTTGACTCGTGGAGAAAAGAAAATTTTTGTACAAGGTTTAGTTCAAAGAAAATCTGTATTAAGAAGGAAAGAAGAGAATACTACATCCAGGAGAAAGCAATCTTTGTTTTACTATCTTGATATCGAAAATATGAAGGGTAAAGTAAGAGTTTGTTAAAAAATGTTCCTCCAGACTTTATCCATCGGGGAATGGGCAGTTTTAAACTGGGTAAGAAACAGCAATGCGCAATGTTCGGTTGATAATGAAGATGAAGTTATGACGAATGAAGAGCAAGACCAAGGAAAAACAATCAATACAAGGAAGATCGAAAATGAGAAAGCTAAAAAGATTTTAGTAAAATCATTTTTCGAGTCATTACCAAAACTTGAGTCCCACTATTGTCGACGAGATAGTTCCAAGTTATACTTGGAGCCTAAATGGCAATCAAAAGCGGAATTGTACCGTTTATATGAAAGTTTTTGCGACTCGCAAGATAAAGGAAACCTCAAAGCATCAATTTGTTTATTTTATGAAGTCTTTGAGGAGAGCAACTTGAGCTTGTTCCAACCAAAGAAAGATCAGTGTGATATTTGTTGTGCACATAATGTTGGCAATTTAAGTGAACAATCATACAAAGCTCATGTTGACCGCAAAGAGTCGGCAAGAAAAGAAAAAGAAAAGGACAAAACCAGTGCTGACAAACCCGAAAGCAAAACCGCTGTATTTACTATGGATATGCAAGCTGTGTTACTTAGCCCAGACCTGAAAGCCTCAGCCTTGTACTACAGGACTAAGTTGAAGGTGCATAACTTCACAATACTCAATCTAAACACTTTTGATGGCTACTGCTACCTTTGGGACGAGTCAGAAGGTGGTCTGAATGCAGACGAATTCGCAAGCATTCTGTACGACTTTATTACAACACAAATTGACAAAAACGCCTACGATCATATCATATTTTACAGTGACGGTTGCACATACCAAAACAGAAACTCCATAATAGCTAATGCTCTCTTGTTGGCTTCGGAAGAAACGGGAATTCAAATTACCCAAAAGTTTCTTGAGAAGGGTCACACTCAAATGGAGTGTGACTCCATGCATGCTACCATAGAGAGAAAGTTGAGGAACAGGGAGGTTTACTCCCCTTCAGCCTATGAAGATGCTTGTCGAACAGCAAGACTGAATCCTAAACCATACAAGGTACAGTACCTATACCATGACTTCTTTAAAAAGTTTAGCGCCCTGGACTTTTTCAAATCCATCAGACCAGGAGTAAAGAAAGGAGATCCGGTAGTGACTGATTTGAGATGCATTCAGTACAAACCTGACTGGTCACTTCAGGTGAAACTGAAAATAGACTCTACAGACTTCATGGAGCTTCCCAGAGACGTTAAGAGGCCAAAGAGGGAGGTTCTGGTTCCACCTCTGCATAGTACAAGGATCCCGATAGATTCAACCAAATTTAGGCACCTGCAGGAATTGAAGTGAGTTCTACCAAGAGACGTGCATCCCTATTATGACAGGCTTCCACACTTCAAGTCAAAATCTGCGAGGAAACTTTGCTTACCGAACGAGTGCTCCTGCATTCTTAATACAATAAGGAACTAGGGCATAGGATAAGAACAGCAACCTTCATTTATGTTATATTTCAATAGCAATGGACTGTTTTGGTGTTTATATTGTAACTGTAATTGAAAATTAGTTTAACTTTAATTTTATAATAAACAGTAATCATTTATACTTCACCTAAACTCATTTATTACACCTACAATAAACCTCTTGGAGTATTGCAATATAAAATGTGTATCAACGATGTTTACGCCAGTTCTAGTCAAGTTATCACGGTAGAACAGGTAATTTTTGTGAAACCTAAAAAAAAAATGAAAAAGAACTAGCCAACTCAAATTTTAATTAGCAAATACACCCTACTCTGGAATATTAAATTAAAATTTTATAGTGTAATGGCTAATAACCGCATATTAATATGCATCAGCTTCTTATGTGAGAAAACCATGGGTAATTACAAGGTCTTGTATTATGAAAAACACGTATATCAATGAACAAACCCATGAAAACCACGTATATCAACAAAGTTAAGAAGGAAAACCTCGTATGTCCCATAAATATATTACCATAAGCAAGGGAAATAAAAATCTGTTCTATAATGATGTTTATTAGTCCAAATCAAAAACATGTAAAAAAATTACAAACTCTTCATGAAAAACATTTGAAAAAATCAGTTTTTTGTGTCTCCTGTAAAATTGGTATTTTGTGTCATACGAGGTTTTCATACTAAGCCATCGATTTAGAACAAGTTGAACATGTAATTTTATATATTCCTGGATTATTGTATTTATTGTCATTATTTTTTGTAGAATAATTATGTTGTAGTATATTTTTGATGCTGTTCTTCGTTCTATATGTATCCTTGTTTGGAAAATGTATTATGTCAATATTTGTTAATATCTTCATGATAGGTCACATGAATGTAGTTATCTAGTTATTTTTTTATAAACAGTAAACATACAAGGCACTATGTTTTAGTAGACAACTAGGGCTTTTTGCAATGAATTTTCCTTATCAGATGATAGGCTCATTGTACGATGATGGTCAGATGGCGATGATGCAGTATGGGTGGCTGGAGGCACAACGCATCGCAGTGGACTAAATAAGTCATGACACCCCTTCCATCCACTCTACTATCTAATTAAGCAGTCAACTAATGTGTCAAGCAGTTGTTAGTTTTAAAGTTAGGTTGACTACTTAGTCTAGCTAAGTTATAGGGAGGGGGGAATTCCATCAGCCCTTTACTGCCCAAGTATTTCAAACAACAAAATGACTGATTATACATGTCCAAACAAGGTTTTATTTGCCATGGATTACATCTCAATAGACATGGAAAAAACTATCCAGTAACGAGTTGATTATTTACTGTGAACTTAATTTATATATGCATGAGTAATGTACAAAATTTCAATTGGTTGGGTAGTTTTACAGATATAATACAAATTATTTGGGTAAAAAACAAAATGGCCGATATCTGGCAATAGAAGCATTTTAGGGCATACCTTTATGGGATATTTTTTCTCTCTTAATTTTGGCCCATAGAATTTTTTATTCCTGAAATATTTCTGCACATTACAGATACATCCTGTATAGCTAAAAAAGATCCACAAAGCATAGTAAACAATGTGGAAATCAATAAACATCTATATAGAGAATAGTGAGAAAGGGAACTGTTCAAGAAACCACTAAGAAATCAATCGATGCCATTCTAATTTCAGGAGAACAACTGACTATATAACATCAAAATATACTGAAGCATTTCAACGTCTTTTCAAAAATGAACGTCAAACTTTGGCTTCTATAAAAGATCAGAATCCCAAAATGTACAGGCTTTTGCTAATCGAATTCTTTGAACTCTTTAACACAAAAGATGTTGATGAGATGTTTGATCTTCTAAGAATGGTTATGATTCATATGGAGTATCGACCTGCACCGATAACTTAAGTGATCACACTATATGACCTGTCGCTTTGCTGAGCCCAGAAGTATCTCTCAGATTAACATAGTTTAAACTGGGAATATTCAACAAGCAGACTTGCGTAATCGAACGCAGAGGCAATGACTGTTTGGGAGACATTGTTTCATATTCGACCCTTCGTACTAGGTGACAAGAGTATGCAGTCTGCAGCTTTTCCTCTCTTACTACACTGTAGCCTTGCACTTCACTACAGTTTTTATGTGGTTGACAGTTCAGTTGGACGGCAATTTGCAGTTTTTTTTTTTTTTCAAGCAGGGCGAGGAAGTAAAAGTTCAACTAAGAGAGAAATGTGGAACTCTCGATTTCCCTAATTACCCTCTAAAACTCTTCAACTAAGAACCTGGAACCGTTTATCACATTACTTTAGGATGGGCTATTAGTTTTTTGCCACACTCTTAAACACTGAGTTAGTGCTCTAGATCTGTCTTCTTTTCCTGAAGTATGGCCTCAACATGCCGGGCTACAAGGTTCCAGGTGTCTTCCCCTCTGAGATATAAGCTAACTACTACATGATCCAGGGTAAAGTCATGAACCTCACAGTAAGAGCGACTCTTCTCAGGACCCAATTGTCACATGGAAAAAAGTGTGTGCTCCACTGTGTTCTGTATGCCAGGGGAGTATATGCACTCAGGGCTCTCTACCTTCCCCATCTTGAGCAGGTAGGAGCACATCCATGGCCAGAAAGAAACTGGGTCTCGAAGTAACCGACCTCTACATCTCCTTGTTCTACACAATGTCAAACTACCCTGATCTACCAGCCTCGGAACTCTTCTTGTTGCAACAGCCTCTCTGTCAGCTCCCAACCTACTTTGGTATATCGCTCGCTGTTCCCTAACATGAAAAACAATAGGGTCAACACTGGGCAGCATGGCCAGACTGGTTCGGAGACTGTGCAATAAGCCGTTACAATCTGAACATCACTCTGGTGGTAAATGGGGAAAGCCGAAACTGGTAACTTTTTCTGCAAAGCGTGGGCTCAGATCTCTGCTCCATACAGAAGCAGGGTAATTTGAAGAGTAGCTTAGGATTGCACAGCACTGACACATAGGATTTTACATGGCAATTTAAATTAACCCTCAATTTTGAATAGAAATGCTCCTGGTTGTAACGACAAAGGAAGAAAATTTGCAGAGTGGAAAAATGGTTTTCTGTTATTTTCTCTCTCTCCAATTTGATGAGTAAATATACAACAGAAAAAAGCAGATATGTAACTAAAAAGTATTACATATAATTAGTCAAAATATTATTAGTCTTTTGATTATATTGTAGTTAGTTGGTTACTATCATAACAATAATTTGTTTGCAAACAATTATCACTCTCTATGATAATTTACTAAGTTATTGAATGCTTGAGTATCAATTTAGATTTGTATTTTGCTATTTGTGTTTGATTTGTATTTGCTATATTGCTAATTGGGAATGCTTTCTAATTAAGAGTAAGAAGCTACATAATATACAGTGGGGAATTCATCATCAAGAAGCCAAATCTCTGAATTCATGTACCCATAAAATAAATCATATTTTACATTTGAATGGTAAACATACCTAGAGCAACAACTCATTAATGTTTCAAATCATATTAATCTATACAGTAACTGTTAGTTAGTACAAAGGCTAACAACACTGCTAGTATGCATAATATGTTTGTAGGTTTCAATCTTTGATTGCTTTTATTGGTTAAATGATATTAAATAATATACTCGTGATTAAAATTATATAATTTGCATGATTGACTGTTCTTGTGCCACTCTTTTTACAAAAAATAAGAAGAAATGTGTTAATTAAAAAATTAAAAAGCAGGACATGGTTAAATAAGTTTTTAATTTAACTGCGTTAAATGTTTAATTAATAGTAAATTAAGTTCAATTATTAATAAAACCATACAAGGTCAGCCTTCATTGATTTAATAAATGAAAAGAATTGTAGTTGCTATTTCAATAATGTTCACAACAAATGAACTTTCAAATTATTCACCCAAATTTTAACTGCTATGGCACTTCTCCAGTTCACGCAGTAAATGATCAGATACTGTATTCCGAGTTCTTGTTCGTATTCCATCTCATGAAAAATCTAGTTCTTCTACATCTTCCATTACCTCAAGAATATTCAACGTATCTTCTGTTGTGTTCATTCTCAATATTTTGAAATTCACACGTTTTGCTGATAAGCTCAGCTATCACAACATGAAACATCCAATGTGCGATGAAAGATATGCCAATTATTGTCAAGATTACCAAGTTACTTTCTACTTAGCTTAAAGCTATAGATTTTTTTTTATCAAGTCCAAGATATTAATTGATACCACATGGAATCAAAATGAAGCCAAGAGCCCAAAAGCTTTGTCATCAATTAACATATGACATTTAAAGTTGAGATGATAGTTTTACTTGAGGAATTTTCCCTAAGTTAACAGAAACAATTGAACCATTGAAAACTAATTGAGTGTTAATGTCAGTTTTTCATGAGGACAGTAACTTCTCCCTGGTGATAGAGACATCTTCATGAACATCAACACTCAATGGACCTGACAGGTAACCTAGTATGGAAAAGGAAAAAAGTATTAATACAAGAAAGTCTTCACAGCATCTATTATAAATCTTAGCATATAATCTGTACAAATTGACCCCTGCTTTGCTGAGGTAACCTGTGAAAGATTGAGTACCAAAGCTCATTATGGAACTGGGTCAATAAGCAGATTAGTGGTGGAGACTGTCAAGATGTTTTGATAAGCCAAGCAAATAACTAGTAGATTTAAACATTTTTAATGGGTTACTTATCAGTACTAAGAAACCCAAAAGATTTTTTATTTTCACATTCAAAGAAATATTTTACTTTGTTTTATAACTAAGAAAATGAGCCATTCTCGTAACTTCCTCATACCTTCCACCAGACTTTTTTTATTTCCAAAATATTAACCATATAACTTCATCCAGTGAAATTCTGACTGATTCAGTCAGAACTAGTGGCACAGTTCTGTAACCCAGCTACTTGAGGACAAAGTGTTGTGAAGACAGTATAGGTTCTATGCTCAGTCTTCTTAATATCAAAATGGCGTCCGCTGTGTTAATGGTTGCTATCGGCATGGACACAAAAAGAAAAGTCAGTGTCCGGATAGTGTGTACAAAACAGAACTGAGTGTTAGGCTGTATAAGTGACTGAAAATCAGACCAATGGTTCCTTTCTGAACATAAGTCAAACCCAGTAATCAGACTACAAAGGTCATCTACACTCATCCTACACTTGTATAAAGCATTCATATTCGCCTTGAAATACACACAGTTGTGCCAGCATCTCCTATCTGAGAATAATCTTTGACTAGAAATCGTGGAAGAATTCTGTGTAAGGAAAAAAAAATCATCGTGTGGAAGAAATAGATACTTAATTTGCAGGTCATTTCTTGGCATGCACTGTCCCACTTCCTCAGTCGGTTCTTTATCACCACAAATATTTCCTCATAATAATGCTTCTAATCATGTTGGTAGAATATACAAACTTAATAAATGACCAAAGCAACTCTTTCAAATCAGTAGAAGATGGCTCAACAGCAGAGCAAAGCTGGTTAGTCCAGTGGGTAGTTTGTGGCCGCTCTCTTTGGAGGTTCATAATTACCTTTTTTCATTTTATTTTTCTTTAAAATTTGATTGAGGGCACCTGGCATACATTTCTATCAGCTCACCTGTATGGATGGGTACTATCTTGGAGTTGGGTTTTGTTTAAAAAGTTTGTGCTTTTGTGCTTTTGAATGTTAGTATCTGGTTGAATCTCTGAGTAACATGGTTAGTTTAAATATGGCTTATTATAATAAGAGCAGCTGATTCTTGAAGTGAAGATTCGGGGGGCGGTGTCAGCCTCCAGTGTGGTAGACATGAAGAGGAAGCGGTGTGTTACATAGGTTACAGCTGCCAATCTTGTAACTTTTAATGGAAAAATGATTGTACTAAAGGAGTTGGTTAATGTTGGAGAATTGGGAAGAAGGGAATCACTGAAGACATCAAGGGTTGAGGCCTTACCTTATGGTTTTCCTGCTCACATTTTGTTGTTGGCTCCGTACTCCATTGTTGCTACTACTAAACTAGTATCCTGCCATGTCTGACTGAGGCTGTTGTTACTTTGGCGATCCAGACATGCATACAAAATTTCTCTCTGGATGCTCCGCTTGTGCCTGTTACATGTAAGACACAGGTTTTGCAGAAAGATTGCAGCTTTTTTTAAGAAACCCATTGATACCTAACTCTTCAAGGGCTGCTGACGGTTCACCACATGGGTAGGTGTTTTTTATCTGTTTCAGCTGTTGAGAGATGGGTCATATCTTACATCACTGCCTGCAAGACGTTCACCAGAAGTTGGGAAACATAAATCAAGAGGAGTTGCCCAGCCAGCAAATTCCATTGGTTGTGTGTTCAGCAAGTTGGGAAGTTGCCAGCGGAAATGGGGTGATCTGCTGAGGCCAGCCAGGGTTGGTATAGTGGTGCTGTTTCCTCACTGTATCCTTATCTGAACATTTTAATGGGGGGGGGGGCATTGATTTCCAATTCTAAACTCTAGACTCGGCCCGTGGTCTCATATCTTACTCCCTTTCCAGTGCCCTCCCAACTTGTACTTGATGAAATAAATATACTTGAAGAGTTTTCTGATGTTTGCCGGAATACTTTTCAGTCATTAGTGACTATGTTGATTTATTTTAAAATTGAAATTGATTTTTCATAGGTGAGTGGTTTCCTGAATTCAAAGGACTATAGCATATGTATCTATCATCATGGAGACTTATCCTCAACACAGCCAAGCATGCCATTCTGGATGTTGGATTTCTCTTTAAAGTTTATTCTTCAGATTTATGCTTCCTCTGGTGCCATTGCTGCAGTTCCCCCATGAAATTTATGGTACTTGCTTTTAGTATCTTATCTCCACAGGAAAAGAAAGCTTCATTCGTACATGAGCTAGAATGTTTGGTGTGGTCTTTGGAATTCATAGGTTTTTAAATTTTATTTGGAACATACAGATTTGGGCAAGAGACGAAAAAGCAAGGGCTCTCTTGGGTTCTCGGTCAACCCAGACAGCTTGGATAAATTGGTTGGTCATTGGGTAGTTAAGTTTTTTGTTTTTAAATGCAAAGTTCAATGAGGCACCCAGACTTTGCAGATAATCTGTCTCACGTATGTCATCAGCTCAGCAACTCATCTCTTGAAACTATATGCTACGAGGGATTGTATTGTTATACTTCCCTTTGGCCTTTGATTGCTTGCTTCTCCATCAACAACATGATAAACATCTTGTGTGAGCTCCATGAGGATAACCTACAATCATCCCTACCATCTGTTCAGTACTCTAGTGTTGGCAGTGACAGAGGAGGCCCTTAGCTTGTACTGTCAAGCATTGTCGTTCCCATGTTTTTTCAGTATTTTTATGATTCTCCTGTAGGTGGTCATTTAAGTATTCACAAAACCATCACTACGATTCATAAGTTCATCTGAAAGGATATGGACTGAATCATTGTTGCGAAAGTAAAGGCTTGTCACCTTTGCTCCTTAGGAAGCCAAGTCAGGGTGGAAGGTTAGGGTGGTTGTCATCTAATGTGGAAGTGTCCTTTTGAGAAGATTTTTGACAATGTGGGACGATTCCCATCTAGTAATTCAGGTAACTCTAACCTACACATTTGTGTGTATGTATTCTCAAAATTCTGTTGCTTTTCATTCTTTCGAATATCATGGCTAAGTTATCACTCAAGAACTCAGTTCCCAACTCTTTCTTCATTTTGATTATCCTGCCACCACAGTCTTTCAAAATAGGTCACAAAGTTCATATACCATACATTTTGGCATTTCTATTTTAGGCATGATCCAAACTACTATGCAGAACACTTCATCTCAATCTCAGATCCACTCTCATACTCTCCACTTGACAAAGCAGAATTCCTGTAATGGAAGTATGTCTTAGCTGCAGATAGCCTTTCTACTCCCAAAAATTACGGTCCTTATGAACTGTTTCAATTCACCGAACAATCCTTTACCCAATTTTTGGAGCCAAGGTAACCTTCTGCTGAAGCCTGGTACCTCTGATGTGAAGGTCACATGGAAGGCTACTCTTGAAATCTTGTTAGGACAATGGCGTATGTAAGGGGCAGGTACAACTGGGATGGTATTCTCTATCCTTTCTAGGTTACAGATTTGGGTACTGTTAAGCTCATCTAGTCAGTTTGGCTTTGGAGAGATCTGCAACCTTGTACTTCAAGGGGTTGGGCCCAAATGTATCAAACATTTCCTCTCACCAGTTACTATGTACCGGGTCGTTTGACCGGTACATTTTTGTTCCAGCTCGTCTGTCAGGTTGGCCGTGGTTTGACTTGTTCTCCGCCTTTCGTCAAGACATATTTGTTGGCTAGAGACTCGAAAACGTAAGTGTTAATTTATGTAATTTCAAATATCTAATCACTCTTTTGGTGAAAATATTTTGTTTAAATAATAATGATAATCGAGCTTATTTGTTATTTGCAGGGCATTGTTAGCTTTATGTTCTTTGTCTGGATCTTTGTTAACCTAGATTCGAACCATGTGCTCAAGGTTACTATGTACAATTAATTTCTTTACTATATTTGGTTTAATGTTCAGTTTTAGTTCTGTATAATTTTTATTGACCCTTTTCAGTTGGAGTTACCGATTTACCATATTTTTATTCATTGACAATAACCTAGCCTATCTGTTTAGTTTGATTTTCATTTGTAACATTTTGTTTTCTCTACCCATAGGCTAGTTTTTCAGCTTGTCATTTTCACTTCCATATACGTAATTCTTTTATAATTTGTTAAGTTGTAATTTGGTTTAATCTTTTTTCTAACATAATCTTTGTAGCCTAAAATTAATCTTTTATTATCTAGTGTGCTCCATTCATGTTCAATTTTGTCTGTTCTTGTTTTGTTTTGCCATTTAATGTTTATTGGTTGTTATGTGTATTATTTTTGTTGTCTTGGCTGTGTTGTGTTTAATGTGCTGTGGTTTGGCCTTGCAGTCCAGGGTCCTTGAGTGGGACGTTTTCCCTCAGCCTGCTGTCCGGGCGAAGTTCGACCATCGACACTGCTAGCCTGGCCTGAGGACCATGTATAGAGGCCATTTGCGACCCTGCTGCCCCACCTACATCTTTGGGTAAGAGTCTTCTGTCCTCAGGTCAGTGCGTTCCATGTTTTTCCCGACGGCTGAGCTGGGGGTTGTAATTTTATGTGATAAAAAATATAAATAAATAAAAATTAAAAAAGATGTTCTCCACTAGGCCACGCCCTTCATGAAAATGAACTGAACATTATCGTTGAACTTGAACTTAGCCAAGTGATTTTTATTTTGGCCATATATTTTTTAATAGTGTATACTTGTTAATATTTATTGTTATAGTATCCGTGATAGCTCAATATTTTGTATGTCTTCAGATTTTCTTTTTATACTGTTAAATTATGGTATTAGTTATTTTTATGGTTAGGCCTAGTGTTAAAGTTAGTTAGTGTTATTTATTTGTTGCGTGATTTGTAGTATGTTTTGAAGTGAATTTTACTAGAACGGTACCGTGTTATAATTTATTTTTAATAACTTCTTTTTTAAATAAATCTTCACCAAAAGGGGATTCTTTAATGTATTATTTCTGTAACTTCTATTCGGAGCCCCCCAGGGATTCCGGCTTACTCCCTGGCCTCGGTGGGATCATGGGATGTGGACTAAATTGCCGGGTTGATTGGCGTTGTCTAAAATTTCCCTAGATTTGTCATTATTAGTTTTATTAACGTTTTTGTGTCTCTAGATCTCTGCAGATAGGCACATGTATTTTGTAATTGGTGGGTTTTTATAGAGTTTGTTGTTTTTGTGTTAGTTTGTTAATCTCTTGTTAATTTTGTATTTCTTGTAGATTGTTTAAGTGTAATTTTGATATTGTGGCCTTCTGTCGATTTGTTTCTTTTTATAAATTCGTTGTTTTTATAGTAAAATTAGTTTTTGCTCAGCTGCCGAGTTGTCATTTGACCCTCCGACTGCCACCCTTGATCCTATCGCCCAACTGGTTTTGAGCCATCCCCCAGTTGGCATGACTTCCGGTTTTGGTGGGGGATAGGTCTCAATTGGTAGCAGAGCGTGGTTTTAAAATAGAATTCTCTCTTTGCTGTTGACGGGTGTTTCTTGCCAGTTAGTAGGTCATTGTTGACCGTTCCTACCGTCTAGTGGTTTTGGTAATATGTAAAAAAAAGAATAAATAAATTATTTTAAAAAGAAAAAGAAACCAAACAAATAATTAAACTTAAACTTCAAAAAATAAAAAAATAATAAATAAAATTAGGCAATCCACTTGGTTACTGTTTTTGATGGGCTTCATAGATGGACCGATGCTTCTAGGTGTCAAACGAGGAAACTCCCCTTCATTCAAATTTAATATAAGTGATGTTTCTGTGTAACTCAATTACATCGGTAAATAAATTAGTTTTTGCTCAGCTGCAGAGTTGTCATTTGACCCTCCGACTGCCACCTTTGATCCTATCGACTGGTTTTGAGCCATCCACCCATTTGGCACGACTTCCAGTTTTGGTGGGGGATGGGTCTCAATTGTTAGCAGAGCGTGGTTGTATCGGGTTGTTTGACCGGTACATTTTTGTTCCAGCTTGTCTGTCAGGTTGGGCGTGGTTTGACTTGTTCTCCGCCTTTCGTCAAGACATGTTCGTCAAGACAACTGCTCCCGCAGCAACCTCCGGAGATTCAACACATCACCCTCCGGAGTCACACCACGTACCCTTAATTCAAAAATTCATTCCTCCTTTACTAGGAGAGCAACATTCTGCAGATAAGCCATGGCGACGAGCAAAAGTTTCAACAGTAAAAAAAAAAAATAACAACTCCAGGGTCCAAGACGAACAAAACCCTCAGCCTACCGAGCCACTGCCAACCACTCCTACCCACCCATACTTCTAAAGGAGTTTTTACATTTTAAGATTGAAGGATTTTCCTGGAGGTGGGGTTTTCTTGTGGCCACGGACCTGGCGGTTTCTTGTTTCTTAGGGGCAGACTTCATTTATAAATGTGGTATGGTGCTTGACCTCCAGAAGCGCCAGATGTTTTTTTAAGTTCAATCGGCGAGTTTTGGTGCCTCTAGTAGGTGATTCTGACTGCGCTCCTGCAGTCAGAGAGATGGCTTGTGAGCCCGAACAACCCAAGGTGGATCCAGTTGGTCATCTCCCCCCTGAGCAGGCGGAGGCTATTAGAGGGCTGTGTTTGCAGTTTCCTGATGTGCTTACGCCTGAGCTTGGGGTCACTTCTCTTCTGGAGTATGAGATCCATCTCACCGATTCTCAGCCAGTTAGAAGTCATCCTTATAAACTTGCTCCTCCAAAGATGGAGGTTATGAGGGCTATGATTGAATATCTTCTGAGCAAGGGTGTGATTGAACCGTATCGTTCCGCTTATGCCAGTCCAGCTGTTCTTGTGCCCAAGCCTAATGGTAAATCTAGGCTTGTGATGGATTATCGGAGGCTCAACACTAAGGTCGCTATCGACTCAGTACCTCTGCCTGATTTGCATTCTGCGTTTGATTGGTTCGGTAAGGCTAAGTTTTTCAGAGTTTTTGATTTGAACCAGGCCTACCATCAGATTCCATTGAAGAAGGGGTCACGGCCTATGACTAGCTTCTGTGTTCCCTGGAATCTCTATCAGTTCACTAGGGTGCCTATGGGTCTTGCTGTGGGTGCCCAGACTCTCACTCGTCTGCTTGATTCCATCTTCCACGATGTGAAATTCAAGTTTGTTTTCAATTACCTTGATTACCTTCTTGTCTACAGTGAGACTTTCGGGGAACACATGCAACATCTGGAGGAAGTTCTTAGTCGTCTTAAATCAGCTGGCCTTACCGTCAATCCAGAGAGTCACTTTTGCTCGTCCTGAGATTTCTTTTCTGGGTCATCTTATATCTTCTCAAGGCGTCTGCATAGATCCTGCGAGGAGCCAGGACATTCGGGATTTTCCTCCTCCCAAAGATGCCAAGGGGATTGCCCGTTTTGTGGGGGTGGTGAATTTTCACCGTCGGTTCATCCCTAACGTGGCCGAGCTTGTAGCCCCGTTAAATGAGTTGCGTAAGAAAGGTGTTCCTTTTGTGTGGGGCGAAGCTCAGCAGGCTGCCTTTGATGCTCTCAAGGAGGCTATCTATCATGCAACCTCCTGTCCTGCGAATGCCTGATTTCAATAGATAATTTATTCTTCAGACTGATGCCTCCTCCTCCGCCATTGCTGCTGTTATTTCTCAGGAGTTTGATGGGGTCAAGCAGCCCATCGCTTTTGCTTCGAGGACGTTGTCTCACCAGGAAAAGAAAGCTTCTCCCATCTATGAGTTAAGAGTGTCTGGCTGTTGTCTTTGGTACGGACAAGTTTCAGCGTTTCTTGGAACACGCTGAGTTCTTGCTGGAGACTGACAATCAGGCACTATCTTGGCTTTTTGCCCATCCCAGACAGCTTGGGGAAATTGGTCGCTGGGTGGTCAAAATTTCTGCTTTTAAGTTCCGAGTCCAACATCTTAGGGGTACCCAGAATGTCATCGCGGATGCTTTTTCCCGCATGTATTACGAGCCCAGTGATCCACTTACTGAGGTTGTTGCTCAGTGTGGTGCTATTCTTCTGGATTTTCCTCTGGCTTTTGACGACCTACTGTCCCATCAGCTAAAAGATCCTGAGCTGTCAGTCATCTTAGGTGAGCTTCTAGAGGGAGGTGCCCACCCTCCTTATTTTCTGTCCAAAGGGGTACTCTGTTGCCGTCTTCGACAGAGGGGTGAACCACGTGTAGTGCTGCCTAGTAGTCATCTAGTACCGATGGTCTTTCAATTATATCACTCTTCTCTTGTGGGCGGTCATCTTGGCATTCATAAAACCATCGCTAAGATTCGTAGGTACTTCATCTGGAAGGGCATGGACCGGGATGTTGCTGGCATAGTACGGGCTTGTCACTTATGCTCTCTCAGCAAGCCTAGTCACAATGCAAAGTTAGGTTTGTTATCTTCTGAGGTGGCCGAGCGTCCTTTTGAGAAGGTGTTCATCGACTACGTGGGTCCTACCTACTTGTTTGTGTGGATGCGTTATCGAAGTTTATTTGGCTTTTCCCAACTCGGAGTGCTACGGCTAAGCTCACCATCCATGCTCTCCAGTCCCAACTCTTCCAGCACTTTGGTGTGCCTTCTGCTCTTGTGTCCAACAACGGTAGCCAGTTTACATCACACGAGTTTCATAGATTCTGTTTTGGCAATGGTATCCGGCATGTGACTACCTCTCCTTATTACCCACAGCCTTCTCATGCAGAGCGGTTCAACCGCAATCTTCGGTCTGCCCTTATTACCTTCCATGTTGAGAAGCAGAACACCTGGGATGAGAGTCTTTCTCACATCTGTATACTAAGTTTGGCTTGCACTTTAATCATAAAGGGAAAAGACTATTGATAAATCAGTTACTTAACTTATTAAAACTTTCTCATTGCATACCAAATAAGAGTTGCCACAGTGATCACCTACAACATTTGCCAAATGACCACTCAAAGCATCACACAAACCTAGGTAAAAGTACACACTTAAATAATAAATCAAGTAACAAGACAACTAAAACCTTTACCAACAAGAGCTATGTTTTGGGGATGGTTCGCTCAGTAGAGAGAGGTCCATGACAGGTTCAAAGCCCTGCACCTCGCAAGTCTATGACTCGAACCCAATTAAATTGATCCATCAAAACATCCAGGGCCTTACATCAAAAACCCATCAAATTGAAATCTAGGCTGATCTCTACAACCCTGATATAACTTGTTTGTCCGAGCATTTCTTGATCATGGACGAATTTGAAGCTTTGACGTTTACAGGTTACACTGTGGCTACAGGGTTTTGTCGTAACAGAATGCGGAGAGGTGAGACCTGCATCCTGGTAAGTGATGACATCAAATTCTGTGTGGTCGATGTTAGCCCATTTTGTATAGAGGGATGTTGTGAGTTGTCTGCTGTCAAACTGGAAACACAGGACCTCACATACTTGATTCTGACTGTGTACAGAGCCCCAAATAACACTGCTTCGTTACATTTATTCTTGCAAGCTTTGCAAAAATGTTTTGAGTGTTATCTGAAGCGAAATATTCTTGTCATTGTGGCAGGTGATTTTAATATCGACTTCTCCATTAAGAGCCCCTCTTATAGTCTCCTCTCTGGTCTTATGTCGTCTTTTGGATTAAGATACAATATTTACATTTACACGAGAGTATAATGGCTCCTCTTAACTGATAGATAATATCTTCACAAATATCTTACCTAACCAGTTTGCATCCTCAGTACTAATTAAAGGCATATCGGACCATCATGCACAAATTTGCAATTTTTACAGTAAAGTTCCGATCATCAACAAACCGGTATTTAAACTGAGCCGTTCCTTTACTCATGACAATATTAAACTGTTCAGCAACCTTCTTCAAAGAGAGACTTGGGAGGGTGTGTATAGTCTCAACTCTATCGATGACAAATTTGAAATATTTATTTCTACTTTGTCTTATTACTTTGACCTAATTTTTCCAGAAAAAATGACTAAAATTAAAAGCAAAAAGACATCTGAAAAGGTGGTATTGAATTCGGATCTTTTTGGTATGCGTGAGACAACGATCTTCATGTATCAGTTAACAAAACATCTTCATTCAACTAACCCCCTAAAAAAAGTTACATGGCACTAAAAAACAAATTTAGAACAGAAATATATCCTTTTAAAGCTTCTCTAATGCTTAAAACTATTGAGAACAGTTGTAACGTTCACAGAGCTGTATGAAATCTTGTAAGTCTACCAAACCGTTTAGTAGGATTCTTATTGAAAATGATCAGAAAGAAGTTCACGAAGATCAACAAAAAGTAGCCAATTTCTTTAACACATTTTTTATAGACGTAAGGTCACGCCTACAGAATGGCCAACCTACCCATGATTGCTTGTCTGCCTCGTTGAAACAAATACCATCAACTTTTGCTCTGTTCCCCACTGACGAACGAGAGGTAATGTCCGTAATAACATCACTAAAAACCAGCAACTCATCAAGCAAAGACCAAATGTCATCTAAATTACTCAAATCTTGCTCTGTTTCTCTCGTACCACCACTTATTCATCTTATTAATGAATCATTCGAATCTGGTAAATTCCCTTCATTCTTAAAATTTGCCATGGTAAAACCTATACCAAAATTCAAAAGTTCTAAAAAAACCAGATGATTTTAGGCCTATCACTATTTTATCAACCTACTTAAGTTTTTGAAAACATTTTTCTAAACCGATTATCATCTTTCCTGTATTCAAACAACATTATTTCCTCTAAACAATACGGATTCCAAAAAAATATATATCCACTCTCAATGCAATATTTGACTTTATAAGATATGTCTCTACCTCCCTGGATAACCATCTCCATACTGTGGGTATATTTCTCGACCTGAGAAAGGCTTTCGACGTTGTTAATCATACACTACTGTTGAATAAGTTGGAATATCTCGGATTTAGGGGGAAAACCTTTGACTGGATATCTTCTTATTTGCTGAACAGAAAGCAAATTGTTGAGGTACCATTGATTGACTGTTCTGGTTGTCTTCGGGTCTTTGAATCTAATGTGTCATTAGTTCAAACAGGGGTGCCTCAGGGTTCCATTCTGGGCCCTATACTGTTTCTCCTGTTTATCAATGATATTACTAGTAGTGTTTCGTCCACAAACCTGCGTCTATTTGCTGATGATACCTCCATCACTGTAGCAAATAAATCTTTAGATCAACTAGAGGTCGACGCGTTCACAAAAGGAAATTCTCTTTGTTCAGTGGATGGTCGACTACCTTTTGTTTGTAAATGAAGACAAGACAAAAATAATTAATTTTTCCAAACCTAGTTCTGTTGCTCAAAATAACAACTATTTACTCTTAGAAGACACTTTCATTGAATCCAGTGCTAGTACTAATTTTCTGGGAATGGTTTTCGACGCTAAACTTAAACTCCAGGAGCATATTATTAAAGTATCAAAAACATTAAATAGTTGTATATTCCTCCTTCGCAGACTATCTTTTTATTCCAATAGTAGAATGCTGCTGCTTGCTTATCATGGGTGTTTCATACCTAACCTATCCTACGGTATTCCAATTTGGGGTTACGAAAGCTCTCACACAAAGAAATTGTTTGTAATTCAGAAGCAATAAGAATCATTCTGGGGATGGGAAATTCATCAACTTGCAGAGGCATCTTTCGAGCGAACGACCTCTTAACTTTTTCTAGCATTTGTATATATGAATCATTAATATTTCTAAAGAAAAATATAAACCTTTTTCCTTTGCCCTCACCAAACAACCATACGCTTAGGAGTACACAGTCATGCTCATTAGCTATTCCTGGCCATTCATCTTCTCATTTTGAAAAACACGTTTACCATTCATGCTATTTCAAATTATTTAATAAACTGCCAACAGGATTAAAAGGAGAACCGAATTTACCCAAATTTAAAAAGAATCTGAAGGCACTTCTTATTGAAAAAGAATACTACAGTCTAGAGGAATATTTTTATGACAATATGTAGTTAGGTAACCAATTGTTTTTAATTAATTATTAAATGTATTCATAAGCTCATTTATTTCAATTTAATTAATGACGTTTGTTATGCAATTATATTGTCAACAACAATAAAGATATTTGATTTGATTTCTTGGCTTCAACTTGCTTTCAATTCATCCAAGCATGAGAGTCACAATGCCACTTCCTTCGAAATTGTACTTGGCTACCCTACTAATAACCCTCTGTCCAACTTGTGGAGGCTAGAGGATCTTCTACCTACGCCAGGTGCTACTGACGTAATTTCCACTACTGGTGGCGGGTTGCTCAGCGCAACCTGCTACGTGCTAGAGAGAGAGAGTAAGGAGGAGGTATGATAAGGGTCGTACTCCTAACCTTTTCCAGGTTGGAGATCTGGTTCTCTGTGAGGCTCATCCGGTCAGTTCGGCCGCGGAACGTAGAGCTGCTAAGTTGTGTTATCGGTGGTCTGGTCCCCACCGCATCGATAGGTTTTTGTCACCGGTGACTGCTCTGCTGGTTGATCCCCAGTCAGGCAGGGTGTTCAGGAAAGCCCATGTGTCCCAGCTTAAGGCTTTCCGGGGAACGGTTGATCCAGGAGTGGGTGTTCCTGAGGGTTTCTTGGGGCAAAGAGATTGATCATCTCTACACTCTAGGTTGCTATTCTGAGAGAGTCGCCTTCTCTTTTCTTGTCGGGCCCGACAGTCAGGGTAGTTCGCTACCTGTTCGAGAGGTTTCCCATTCAGATTCTCTTTGGAGTCCTTGGAACACCACTCTTGGGAGGTCTCTTCGTCTTCTGTTTGGTTCCCTGAGGTACCGAGTTTTCTCCCCTGCCCGGGGTACAGGTTTTGCAGAGGGAGGTTGTACCGGGTCATTTGACCGGTACATTTTTGTTCCAGCTCGTCTGTCAGGTTGGCCGTGGTTTTACTTGTTCTCCGCATTTCGTCAAGACACGTTTGTTGGCTAGAAACTCAAAAATGTATGTAAAAATGTGCATTTTTGTAATTTCAAATATCTAATCACCCTTTTGGTGAAAATAATTTGTTTAAATAATAATGATAATCTGGCTTATTTGTTATTTGCAGGGCATTGTTAGCTTTATGTTCTTTGACTAGATCTTTGTTAACCTAGATTCGAACCATGTGCTATGGTTACTATGTACAATTAATTAATTTCTTTACTATATTTGGTTTAATGTTCAGTTTTAGTTCTGTATAATTTGTATTGACCCTTTTCAGTTGGAGTTACCGATTTACCATATTTTTATTCATTGACAATAACCTAGCCTATCTGTTTAGTTTGATTTTCATTTGTAACATTTTGTTTTCTCTACCCATAGGCTAGTTTTTCAGCTTGTCATTTTCACTTCCATATACGTAATTCTTTTATAATTTGTTAAGTTGTAATTTGGTTTAATCTTTTTTCTAACATAATCTTTGTAGCCTAAAATTAATCTTTTATTATCTAGTGTGCTCCATTTATGTTCAATTTTGTCTGTTCTTGTTTTGTTTTGCCATTTAATGTTTATTGGTTGTTATGTGTATTATTTTTGTTGTCTTGGCTGTGTTGTGTTTAATGTGCTGTGGTTTGGCCTTGCAGTCCAGGGTCCTTGAGTGGGACGTTTTCCTCGGCCTGCTGTCCGGGCGAAGTTTTACCATTGACACTGCTAGCCTGGCCTGAGGACCATGTATAGAGGCCATTTGCGACCCTGCTGCACCACCTACATCTTTGGGTAGGAGTCTTCTGTCCTCAGGTCAGAGCGTTCTATGTTTTTTCCGGCGGCTGAGCTGGGGGTTGTAATTTTATGTGATAAAAAATAAATAAAAATAAGAAAAAGAAGATGTTCTCCACTAGGCCACGCCCTTCATAAAAATGAACTGAACATTATCGTTGAACTTAAACTTAGCCAAGTGATTTTTATTTTGGCCATATATTTTTTAATAGTGTATACTTGTTAATATTTATTGTTATTTATCTTAGATTAATTTATTTTTTGTTGTTAAATTTTTCTAAGTTTTATCTCGGTTAGGCACTCTTGTTAAATTTGTTTTCGAACCATTAATATCCGCAGTAGCTCAATATTTTATATGTCTTCAGATTTTCTTTTTATACTGTTAAATTATGGTATTAGTTATTTTTATGGTTAGGCCTAGTGTTAAAGTTAGTTAGTGTTATTTATTTCTTGCGTGATTTGTAGTATGTTTTGAAGTGAATTTTACTAGAACGGTACCGTGTTATAATTTATTTTTAATTACTTCTTTTTTAAATCTTCACCAAAAGGGAATTCTTTAATGTATTATTTCTGTAACTTCTATTCGGAGCCCTCCAGGGATTCCGGCTTACTCCCTGGCCTCGGTGGAATCATGGGATGTGGGCTAAATTGCCGGGTTTCTTGGTATTGTCTAAATTTTTTCTAGATTTGTCATTATTAGTTCTCTTAACGTGTTTGTGTCTCTAGATCTCTGCAGATAGGCACATGTATTTTTTAATTAGTGGGTTTTTATAGCGTTTGTTGTTTTTGTGTTAGTTTGTTAATCTCTTGTTAATTTTGTGTTTCTTGTAGATTGTTTAAGTGTAATTTTGATATTGTGGCCTTCTGCCCGATTTGTTTCTTTTTATAAATTCGTTTTTTCTATAATAAAATTAGTTTTTGCTCAGCTGCCGAGTTGTCATTTCACCCTCCGACTGCCACCCTTGATCCTATCGCCCAACTGGTTTTGAGCCATCCCCCAGTTTGCACGACTTCCAGTTTTGGATAGGGATGGGTCTCAATTGGTAGCAGAGCGTGGTTGCCTTAAAAAAAAAAAAAACAGAATTCTCTCTTTGCTGTTGACATGTGTTGCTTGCCAGTTTGATTGGTTCGGTAAGGCAAAGTTTTTCAGAGTTTTTGATTTGATCCAGGCCTACCATCAGATTCCATTAAAGAAGGAGTCACGGCCTATGACTAGCTTCTGTGTTCCCTGGAATCTCTATCAGTTCACTAGGGTGCCTATGGGTCTTGCTGTGGGTGCCCAGACTCTCACTCGTCTGCTTGATTCCATCTTCCACGATGTGAAATTCAAGTTTGTTTTCAATTACCTTGATTACCTTCTTGTCTACAGTGAGACTTTCGGGGAACACATGCAACATCTGGAGGAAGTTCTTAGTCGTCTTAAATCAGCTGGCCTTACCGTCAATCCAGAGAAAGTCACTTTTGCTCGTCCTGAGATTTCTTTTCTGGGTCATCTTATATCTTCTCGAGGCGTCTGCATAGATCCTGCGAGGAGCCAGGACATTCGGGATTTTCCTCCTCCCAAAGATGCCAAGGGGATTGCCCGTTTTGTGGGATGGTGAATTTTTACCGTCGGTTCATCCCTAACGTGGCCGAGCTTGTAGCCCCGTTAAATGAGTTGCGTAAGAAAGGTGTTCCTTTTGTGTGGGGCGAAGCTCAGCAGGCTGCCTTTGATGCTCTCAAGGAGGCTATCATGCAACCTCCTGTCCTGCGAATGCCTGATTTCAATAGATAATTTATTCTTCAGACTGATGCCTCCTCCTCCGCCATTGCTGCTGTTATTCTCAGGAGTTTGATGGGGTCAAGCAGCCCATCGCTTTTGCTTCGAGGACGTTGTCTCACCAGGAAAAGAAAGCTTCTCCCATCTATGAGTTAGAGTGTCTGGCTGTTGTCTTTGGTACGGACAAGTTTCGGCGTTTCTTGGAACACGCTGAGTTCTTGCTGGAGACTGACAATCAGGCACTATCTTGGCTTTTTGCCCATCCCAGACAGCTTGGGGAAATTGGTCGCTGGGTGGTCAAAATTTCTGCTTTTAAGTTCCGAGTCCAACATCTTAGGGGTACCCAGAATGTCATCGCGGATGCTCTTTCCCGCATGTATTACGAGCCCAGTGATCCACTTACTGAGGTTGTTGCTCAGTGTGGTGCTATTCTTCTGGATTTTCCTCTGGCTTTTGACGACCTACTGTCCCATCAGCTAAAAGATCCTGAGCTGTCAGTCATCTTAGGTGAGCTTCCAGAGGGAGGTGCCCACCCTCCTTATTTTCTGTCCAAAGGGGTACTCTGTTGCCGTCTTCGACAGAGGGGTGAACCACGTGTAGTGCTGCCTAGTAGTCATCTAGTACCGATGGTCTTTCAATTATATCACTCTTCTCTTGTGGGCGGTCATCTTGGCATTCATAAAACCATCGCTAAGATTCGTATGTACTTCATCTGGAAGGGCATGGACCGGGATGTTGCTGGCAGAGTACGGGCTTGTCACTTATGCTCTCTCAGCAAGCCTAGTCACAATGCAAAGTTAGGTTTGTTATCTTCTGAGGTGGCCGAGCGTCCTTTTGAGAAGGTGTTCATCGACTACGTGGGTCCTACCTACTTGTTTGTGTGGATGCTTTATCGAAGTTTGTTTGGCTTTTCCCAACTCGGAGTGCTACGGCTAAGCTCACCATCCGTGCTCTCCAGTCCCATCTCTTCCAGCACTTTGGTGTGCCTTCTGCTCTTGTGTCCAACAACGGTAGCCAGTTTACATCACACGAGTTTCGTAGATTCTGTTTTGGCAATGGTATCCGGCATGTGACTACCTCTCCTTATTACCCACAGCCTTCTCATGCAGAGCGGTTCAACCGCAATCTTCGGCCTGCCCTTATTACCTTCCATGTTGAGAAGCAGAACACCTGGGATGAGAGTCTTTCTCACATATGTATACTAAGTTTGGCTTGCACTTTAATCATAAAGGGAAAAGACTATTGATAAATCAGTTACTTAACTTATTAAAACTTTCTTATTTATTTATTTGTACATTAAAAATCGGAAAACATCAAGAATTGGATTTATGTCAAAAACTGCATTGTTATATTGTAGTAGTCCCAGGAACTCGTCCAAAGTGTAAACTGAGTTGTCCTGTAGGTACTTTTTAAGTTCTTGCTTGAGGATTTTTCCAGACAAAGTTTGGAGATTGTTTGGCAGTATATTCTTCAGTTTGCGTCCAATGTATGAAGGAGTTTTTTCATAGAGGGCTGTCCGGTGTCGGGGGAGAATATATCTTGTTGCATGTCTTGTGTTGTAGTCATGGACGTCCTGGTTTGTTTCAAGATTAAGTCTGTCAACATGAAGAGTTACTTGAAGGATGTAGAGACTGGTGACTGTCAGGAATCCGAGTGTTTTGAATGCTTGCCTGCAGCTCTCTTCTTGGTTTAGATCAGCTAGAGCTCTTATTGCATTTTTTGAGTAGTAAGTACCCTTTTGATGTTGCCAGCTGATGATCCGCCCCATGCCGCAATTCCGCATCTCATGTGGGAGTCAATTAGTGCATAGTATGCAATCTTAGCAGCCTCTAGATTACTTGTCCATTTTAATCGCCTCACCACATAGAGTCCAGTGCTCATCTTTTTGCAGACATTGTTGATATGTTCAGTCCAATTTAGATTTTTGTCAAGAGTTATTCCAAGAAATTTTGTACTTGTTTGGTCCAAGATGTTTGGAATGTCAGGGATAGGGTCATGTTTTGTGCTGAAATTAATTTTGGTAGTTTAAATTGGGTTCATGACCAGGTTATTGGTTTTGCAGTAGTTCAGGGCCATGGCTAAGGCTGCAATTGCAATTGCATAAATGGCGTCTGCTGCGTTGTTATTTAAGAGGAGAGTAGTGTCATCAGCATACATGATACGTGATGAATAGATTTTGGTTGTAGTCGGGGAAGTCATATGTTAAAAGAATAAAGAGAATTGGGCCGAGGACGGTCCCTTGAGGGACACCTCGAATGATGGGTTGAGGGTTAGATCGGAATGTGGTGGTTCTATTGTCTACTATGTGTTGTATCTCTACTACTTGATTTCGTCCTTCGAGGTAGCTTACAAACCAGTTGTTTGTTAGTTCTCTGACTCCCAGTTGTTGCAACTTTTTTGCAATTAGTTTGTGCCCCAGGCAGTCAAAAGCTTTACTATAATCCAGGAAGAGGCCTACAATGTACTGTTCATTGTCAATTTGTTTTATTATGTTTTCTACAAGGCTGATTATTGCTGTATTGGTCGATCTCCCTTTCAGGAATCCATGTTGGTTGGGAGTGATTAGGTTGTTCTGTTTAAGGAAGTTTAGCAGTCTATGTAGTGCAATTTTCTCGATTAGTTTGGAGAATTTTGAGATTAGTGTTATTGGTCTGTAGTTTTGAAGGTTTGAGGTTGATCCTTTTTTTTGTATTTTGGGTAGACTTTAGAGATTTTGAGTGCTGATGGGCAGTGTCCTTCAGAGAAGGATTTGTTAATTATAGATACTAAGGGAATTGCCAGTTCTTCTGCACAGTGTTTGACCATTTTTGAGCTGTACTCATCCACGCCACTTGATGTTTTGGTTTTGAAGGACTTAATTGTGTCTACAACTTCTTTGGGAGTTTTGGGGCTTAATGTCAAGGAGTGAGGACAGATCAGTTCATCTATTGGGTTTAGTTGGTGGTTTTGGAGTGTTCCGTTTTGGCTTAAGGTCTTTTCAGCTGTCTGTGTGAAGAGTTAAAAGTTTCGACTATTTCTTGTGGGTCGTCAATAGTACTGTTGTTGATTTCAATTTTGTATTGACTTCCTCCACGACATGATTTGGGTTTGCGCTCTTTGTTTATGACGTTCCATACCGCCTTTGTTTTATTATTAGCCTCAATGATGTAGTTGGCATTGAGGTTTTGGCGCAGTAGTGTTAGTTTATTGTCTTATAACTTTTTTGAGCCATCATTCTTGCCAGTTATATGGTCTTCATTGCATGCCAAATAAGGATTGCCACGGTACCTGAGGCATCAAGTAACCTCGCTGAGGTAATCAAATCCCATGAGTCTGATATAATTGCTATAGTCATAAATTGCGTCGTTCTGCATCTTGTTCCTGCCAGAGTAAAATATCTCAGACTAGTTGCTAGATCTCCTAAAAAGATTAGACCTATCAAACGTGTTTTTCCTGCTGAGATCGACATTAGTTCTGCACTCAAGTTTTTCTTCTGAGAACTTAATGGCAGGTGACCCTCGTCTACATGAAGTTAGAATGTCCAGGGACCGTACTCCCAAGGAAATTGAGTCATTAAAGAAACTTTGTAAAGAACTTGAATCATGAGTTGCTGCTGGGGAGGATAACATAACAATTAAGTACATGAATGGTGTACCAATGATTGTTCAGACTAAGCATGTTAACAAAATAAACTAGTTAATATCAACTGCAATGCGTGTGTTAAATATTTCTATCAAAATGTTAATGGTATTAGGTCTAAGATTCCAGAATTAATTCAGAATGTTAATTTAAATGTGTTTGGTATAATCGTCTTCTCTGAGTCAAAACTATCGCCTGATGTTTGTGATGCTGAATTGGGTCTTGGGAATTACAATATTTTTCGTTGTGATAGATCTTCTAAGACCAGCAGTAAGAGTAGTGGTGGTGGTGTTTTGTTGGCGTTGCAAGCTAATCTCAATGGGTATAAAATTGACTTTGATGAAATTAAAGCTCTGTGTGTCTGTGCCTATTCTGGTCATACGAAATTGTTTATTTGTGCTGTTTATATACCCCCAAACCAACCCAATAGTAAATTCCAACATTTTTGTGACTCACTGGAACAATTAAGATTGCAAATTGGATATGATGGGAGTTTACTAGTCCTTGGCAATTGTAACATTGCTAGTGCTGTGAGTTCAGCATCTGTGATTGACTTGATCAATGATACGTCTCTTACTCTTGGGTTAGTACAATACAGTATTGTGTTTAATATTCATGGCTCTCAACTGGATTTGGTCTTCTCTGATGTTGCTTGCGCTGTCTCTCGTTCATTGAAATTGATGAAGTCATTGGCTCCTTCAATTGATGCCCAGCCTACATTTGTACCAAATTTTCTTAAGTGCAACATGGAGGGCATTAGAGAGGGGTTGCTCAAGTTGAATAACTCCTTACTAGCTGAATCACTTACTAGTAATGACAAGGTTTTTAATAAATATATTTTGGGCCTTAGTGGTCTTGTAAAGAAGTATACTCCTCTAAGGAGAGTTAGCTCATCACCATTTCCACGCTGGTTTAATGGGGAACTTAAAGGTTTAGTAATCCAAAAGAAGATGTTGCACAGGAGCTATAAGCGGAATGGTTTTTTAAGTGATTATAATGCTTTTTATAGAGCTAGAGCTGCTTGCAAATCCCGTGTTATTGGTTGCTATCGCTCTTATATGTCACACATTGATATGTATATTTTTTAAAACCCAAGTTTTCTGGAGCCACGTTAACTCTACAAGAAAAGTGAATATTACCCAGACTACTATGAAGCTAAATGATGTTGTTGCTTCATGTCCTCGCGACATATGCAACCTTTTTGCTCGTCACTTCTCCAGTGTTTTCTCAGCCTCATCAACTGCCGCACCGTCCTTTTCAACCAAGGATAACCCTTTGTCTCTATCATTTGTTCAGTGTAGCCCTGAAGAGGTCAAACGAAAGCTTGACAACCTTGACATCTACAAAGGTTGTGGCCCGGATGGCATTCCTCCAGTTGTATTGCACCATTGCTCCGTTGGCTCACTTGGCAAACGCGTCATTTGAAGGAGGCGTTTTCCATCTTGCCTCAAGACCTCAATTGTTAAACCTCTTTACAAGAAAAGTGACTCAAATGAACCAGAAATCTATCGTCCAATTTCTATTCTTTTAACCTTTTCAAATGTATTAGCAAAGTTATTCTCCAAAAGACTTAAAACTTTTTTAGAATCTAAGGATCTTTTTTTAATAAACAATTTGGCTTTAGGAAAAATCTTAGTATACTTAATGCCATGTTTAGTTTTATTTCTGACATTACACATGCCCTAGACAATAGACAGCACAAAATGGGTCTTTTCTTTTATCTTACCAAGGCCTTTGATGTGGTTGATCATAGAATCCTTTTAGAAAAAGTGGACTCCTTTGGTATAAGAGGAAAAGCATTACAATGGATCAAGTCCTACTTATTAGGACGAAAGCAGTTTGTGGAAATTCCTTTCATTGATGCCCTAGGTTGCCTCCAGAAACAAGTATCAAGCGAGGTGTTTGTTCATACAGTTGTACCTCAAGAGTCCGTCCTTGGGCGAATCTTATTTCTTATGTATATTGATGATCTACATCTTAGAATAAGAAATTCCAAGCTCTGTCTTTACGCAGATGATACATCAATTTCCATATCTAACAATAATGAAGACCAGCTTCTCAGATTGACACTTTTATTCAAAGCAGTTCTCTACTTCAGTGGATATCTGAGAATCATCTTTTTGTGAACATGGACAAAAATAGCCTCATTGAGTTTAAATTAACTAATTCTAAATCACATTTTTACAATTACTCCAGTATTCCGATTGGTGATACAGATATTTCATCTAGTGATTATACTATATTTTTGGGCCTGATGATTGATTCAAATCTGACATTTAAAAAACATATAGACAAAGTTTGCAGCAAATTACATAGTGGAATTTTCTTACTTCGGAGACTTTTAATGTTTCCAATAGAGGCATTTTGATTACAGCGTACTACGGATGTGTCTACCCACACTTAGTCTATGGACTCTCAATAAGCGGCGCTGAATGCCCAAGGGTGAAGTGCATTTTT
The DNA here is from genome assembly GCA_035578905.1 of Stictocephala bisonia. NCBI lineage: Eukaryota > Metazoa > Arthropoda > Insecta > Hemiptera > Membracidae > Stictocephala > Stictocephala bisonia. Next base: position 16,944 of record JAQJVL010004266.1, on the reverse strand, counting down.
GCATTGCAAAAAAAAGCTCTGAGTTATACTTGGATTGCCCCGAAATAAATCTTGTAGAGGACTTTTCCGACGAAACAAATTACTTACTTTCCCTTCACTATATATCTTGGAAACCCTTATGTTTACGAAGAAAAATATTCACCTTTTCCATCTAAAATCACATGCTCTTCGAAATTTACATAATTTAGATATTCCCCGTCACAATAGTACTTTTTATAAAAAACACTTCACTTACAACTGTGTTGTTGTATAATAAGTTACCTAGGTTCTTGAAGGCTGAAGCTTGTGTGCATGTTTTTAGAAAGAGATTGAAATTTGTTTCATTAGAAAAAGAATATTATTCAGTTTCTGACTATTTACAAGATACAATAATAGATAGTAAGCATAAGTTACATAGTTATAATTTATGAATTGTAAATAGTTTATATTAATGAAATGTGTGTAATAGGTAAGGAAGACGTTTGTCAATGACAATCTTGTTTTTATGACAATAAACTTTATTTGATTCATTATTCATCTCTAAGACGCCGATCGTAGAGATATGGGCGAATATGAGGCATTGTAGTAATCTTCTTTGTGGAGCACTGGCACGTCTCTTTAATGATAGTCTTCGGCATGGTTATTTTCCTTCTACTCTTAAGTCAAGTTTTGTAGTTCCTATTTTCAATCACTGGCCTTCAAATCACTGAGGATTATGACTGTCATTGCCCTTTACATTTACTCAGTAGTTGCCTACACAGACCAGACAGGGCTTACCAGAGGAGAAAACATTCACTCCTACAACACACGGAGAGCAGCAGACTATCATCTTCCAGCACACCACACCACACAATACAGCAGAAAACCATCATATATCGGACGGAAAGTTTTCAACTCACTTCCAACAAATCTGAAAATCCTCAACGGCCAACAACTGAAACGCCATCTACAAGACTGGCTAATGGAGCGACCATTTTATTCAATGAAGGAATATTTTGAAACAAGATGACTGACATTGTAAAGCAAGACGAAACTTAAAAAAAAAAAACATTTTCTTTGTATATAAACTTGTATCTCTTGACGAACTTACATTTCTTGAAGAAATTGTAATAAAGATATTTTGATTTGATTTGATTTGATTCAAGGATGATAACCCTGGGGATGCTACCAGCTATCGTCCAATCACAATTCAGTCTCCAATTGTGAAAATGTTCGAGTCTGTTGTACTTGAAAGACTTAACCTCTTATATCTTATGTTCTGATACCTGAGCAACATGGTTTATGTCTGGTCGCTCCACAGTAACTAATCTTGTTATTTTTGAAGACTATATATTAACGGCTATGTCTAAAGGTATGCAAGTGGATGCTGTTTATCTAGATTGCAGCAAGGCCTTTGACAGGGTCGACCATTCAATTCTTGTCTCAAAACTTAAGTCATATAGTATTGTGGACCCTCTTTTGTATTGGATACAATGTTACCTTTCTAGAAGATCTTCTACTGTAAGGTTTGCAAATAGCTGCTCTGACCCTTTTGAAGTTATTTCTGGGTTGCCCCAGGGTTCTCTACTTGGACCTTACCTTTTTAATCTGTTTATGAATGATATAGGTGATGTGATCGACAGCAATTTTCTGTTTTTCACTGATGACATCAAGTTGTTCAATGGTGTACCCACACCATCTTTGGAGGACTGTCTTCGTCTACAGGATTCTCTGGACAGAATATGCAACTGGTGTATAGTCAACAGGATGCAACTTAATGCCTCGAAATGCAAGGTAATCTCTTTTCACCGGAAAAATTCTCCTCCAGACCTACTCAGGACCTGATAATTGGGACCTTCATTCAGCATAGTGATGTCATCAAGGACTTGGCTGTTCTGCTAAATAACAAATTCTCCTCTGATAACCATATCGATTCCATTTGTAATAGAGCTAGTAGGTTTTTGGGCTTTATGTGGCGTGGTGCAATTGGACGTTTGTCTGCATACTCCATTGTAATACTCTACAAGTCGTTACTACGTCCAATTCTGTGGTATGCTTCTGTGGTTTGGAGACCATTCTACACTCATCATATAGTATTGCAGCTCGTCATGCCTGTTGATCTCATTTTACTATCAAATCATTTTTATGTGTATCAAATAATTTATGTGTTTCTGTTATGCTGTAATGTTACCATTTATTTTGAGATTTATTATTGTTATGATTTACCATTCTCTAGTCTTGTAATTTTTGCTAATGTGATAACCAGTACAATTTCTAATTATGTTAAACCTTTCTTTCCAAGTTATTAATTACTAGTTGTCATTCACAGAAATTCTAATCTTGTCTTGTTCTAGCACTTAAGTTTGTTATATGTATTCCACAATGTGTTTTTGTTATGTATATTGGCATTGCCGTTGAAAGAAGAATAAAAGAATTGAAAATAGAACACAACTGTTTGATTAAGGAATGCCAAAAGTGTGATTATAAATTGCCAAAAGATTATAATTAACAACCCATGTTTGTGTGTATATCTAGGATCTGCACTGTACAAATAAATTCCTTCACATGGTTTTATGAGACCATACACTATTCATCAGCCACTACTAAATTATTAAAACTTTTTAACATCGAGTCCAAGTCAGGTAACAGCTAACTAGGGGCCTTGCATTATCATTAAAAGGCAAAATTCTTAATATCTAATCCAACCCATTAAAATAATAAAAGTTCAACTTTTTGCCCTAAGTTAGGCACCAAACACTTCAGCAAGAACCAGAGTTTTAAAGAGAAGAGTTAATATGGATTCTATCTCTTTGAATATATTACTATCTATATTATAATTGGCTATGACCTATGTATTAGCTGCAATTAGTTCAAGCAATTTTTACTGAACTCGCAATGACATTTATCATTGTTGAACTTTGAAGTAAATTTCTCTCAAGTACTCGACAAATAAATTACTAACTTTTGAAACAAAAGAAGTTCTACTTTTCTTTTTAACATTATGCACATGCATTAATATTTTTTAGATAAAAGAAAATAGGTCTGACTCCAATGTTATTTTCAAATCAGAAACATTTTCAAATTCCTTCATTATTTACTGCTAGAAGAATCAAAGGTAAAGATTTAATTGAAATCTTAAGTATTCATAAGTACATCTGATGAGTAATCTCCTTTAAAGCAGGAGAATATAACAGGATATTCCAAAACCTCTCATTTATTATTTTATGAAAGAAATGTAATTTCTCAAACTACATAGCTCAAATATTAACAAGTTGGTGAAAATAGTAAGTCCTGTCAGTAATGAACATTTAATATAAATTTGTGTACGTTTTATATTTCTTATATATTTTTCCTGGACTATTTATATTTTATTTATTTTTCTTTAATGCAGCTGGCATAACTCTTTACTTAACAAAAGTTGATCTATAAGCGCTATACAAGTATGTAATGCACAAATGTTGTTAGCTGACAACATGTTTGACAGTAAACACTGTAAAATTGGTCATAGGAAGGTCTTATTCTGGATTTGGTTTTGAACAGGTGATATCTTTTACAGTTACGACAAGTTTAAATATTAGTTTTTTTTTAATAGAAAAAAGGAAATTTTGATTACTTACATGAGTTGATAAACCAAAAGCACATGTTTACTATTTGACTATGGAATTGGATATCCCCTACGGTCTTTTCTTCTAGATCTGGTATTGTTAATATAATATCTTCTATATCACTTTCAAAACCGTAGTATATATTTAGTGAAAAACAAATGTCTCAGTAATCCTCAAAAACAAGTTAAAATAGCCTTTCTAAAAGAATAATCTTTTGCAATGACTGATGATACCTTTTTGTAAGCAAAATTAAGAAAAACTGTTGAGCTGGAAATGGTAGTACATAGTACTTTTATAGTAATTTCTTTTCAATTAGATTTTATAAATAGTCCAGTCTAAACAGTTATGTTACAATTGAATTATTTTCCAACTTCCAAAAAATATGTTGCTTCTTTTGGGTTTTCAGGTTCATATATCTCTCTCTCACACACATACAATAGGCTTATCTCTATCGTGTCTTTGTCACTGACATCACTGCTAAACTGAACGTAGGAGTATCAATCTTAGATTGCTATTTAAATGTATTCATGTTCTTCCATGTAAATCAAGTTATGAATTAAAAAGTAGATCTAGGGTCAATTTTTGCTGTCAGTACTCAACCTGTGAAGAAATATTATGGTAAAATACAATTATGAATGACTTCTGAAGCTTGACCAGCCTCAAAGGAAATTTCTCTAATGAACAAGAAATATATCCTTGTGTAGTTAAAGTTACCGTGGTAACTAATTTTTCAAAATAGTTATGCGCTAAAATATTAAATCAATTGTTGTTCTATTGTCGTACATTATGTCTACACTTGCATTATAATCAACAAGATGCTTTCTTCAGGTCAAAATGAGATCTCAATAGTTTGGATTAGACAAGGAATTGCTCAAGAAGTGGTTATTTGGCAATTAATCATTGTTTTCTAAATTTAATAACTTTATATTAGCCCAAGAGTACAAGTTGTGGCCTTCTTCTTCTTTAAAACTGTTATCAACTGATGTATACTGATTTCAATATCCCCTTAAAGTCAAGGTTTAAAGAACTCTTCATATGGCACCACAAAGAAAACTGTATGTTGCCAACTTTACACAATCAATGTAATATGTGAATTTTCATTCATAGTAAATGACTTAAAAGGTGTTTGTTATAACAGGGGTAAAGCGCAGTTTTTAAGAACATCTGTTCAGAGACATGTCATTAGAAAATTGTAATCAGATATTCAATTATAACTTTATTCCATTTAATATTATAAAATTGCATTTCAATTATTGTTTTTTCTTCTTGTATACAAATTGTTATCTCACAGATCTCGGTTTGTATGGCATTCAAATTTCAGTCATTTGTATATAAGATGAATGTTGGAGAGCGTAAATAGCTGAATGCTCAATATTTTACTACTCCTCTCTCCATTTGAGAATCTAATTAAATTTACTTAGTTTCAAATGCATACTATTTCTTATTTATTGTCAGCTGAATGTTCACTTGGATAGCATGTTCTATAAGCTGCTTTACTTGTTTATTACTGATTCCAGCCCAATTAATTTTAAATTTAAAGAATGTAATCTCATTAATTTTGGTGTTGAATATTTTCCGGGGATAAATTTGTTCCTTTGTTTGATAAAATACCACTGTACGTGTATGGGTGGATGAGTGGTCAATACCACTGTACGTTTATGAGTGGGCGGGTGGGTAAATACCACTGTACGTGTATGGGTGGATGAGTGGTCAATACAACTGTACGTGTATGGGTGGGCGGGTGAGTACGAATAATGTTGCTTTTGATTTAGTACAAGAAAGAAAATTTACTATTTACAATGTGAATTCTAAAGCACGTTTATAATAGTTCCTGTTGAAATAAATAAAATTCAACAGCTAAATTCACAAAAATTTTTCAATGAACCTTAGGTATTTCTCTTCTATGTAAATCAGCAACCTTGGCACAGACAAATGTTAGTTGCTATTTGTAAAGGTTATTTGTACGTCAATTTTTCATTTCATAGTCTTTCAAGTGTTTGGTTCCCACATGTAACAGCTAATATAACAAAAATATCAAGAATCTTGGCCCACTGTAACTACTGATATTCTGTAATATTTTACAGTACAATATTATTTTGATCTCTTGACATCTTCCCATTATTGAATGCTTTGATGAAGTATCACCTTTCCCAATAAAAAAGTTGTTATTTTTAAGCTGTTCACAATAATTAGCTTCTCCATTTCTCTCTGCCAATAATTTATGATCTATGTTAATTTCCAACTATAACATTTACTTGTTAAAAAGCAGGGACTATTCTCAATCTTCTGTCCATTTTTCTTGGCTTATTGTTCTGTACAAGGCACTTATTCAATTTAGTGGGTTCCTATATAGGCCTAAATAATTGTTGAACCAATTTCTTCACTACATAACATGTTGAGGTAAGTCACTTGCCAGTGTAGTAACTCAAGGACTCAGCTTATATCTGGGGAGGACAGATCCAAGGCTCAAATTGCTAACTGAGCTACTTGACTTGTTGAATGCAGTTCGAGAACAGGCCTGCAGACTCATGTAAACTGGCAGGTGTTAAGTTAGAAAAAATCCACTAACTCTCGGATCCCAATAACTCAAATAATTCTAGAACGTTCTATAGATGTAAGGAAATTAACAGTCTTGACATGAATGCTTAACATTTCGAGGTTTTTAGGACCTAACTGCTTAATAGTACCCAGCAATTGTTTTTAAAAATGTTTGTTAAACTAAACAAATAAATAACGAACAATTAAAAATTATTTAAATTTCTTTAAAATCATTTAAATAAATTTCAGTTTTAGCTATTTGTTACATTTTAATAGCTTGGTTTGTGTGAGTTTAAGTAAGGAAATATCTAGTAGAGGTTTTTTGGGGAAAACTGCTAGTAGGCCTTGTTATAGAAAAATGTCTTAATAAGCATTACTAACATAAGTGGGTAGCACTGTTCCTTCCAATACGGGTGTTATGGATTTAAATCCTTACGTCCTATTAATGATTGGCCAAAATGTTTACTTAACACTTGTGAGCTATAAAATGTTGCTGGTGTAGAAAAAAGAAAATGTAGACAGATTTTTTGTTAAAATGTACATAGGCCTATGTCCAAAACTGGATTGAATTATAAAACTAAATTGTTTAGAATGTTGCAATAGGCAATCATTTGTTGAAGATAAACTGTAGGCTAAATCTCTAATAGTAATTTCATTCAGGTTCTTGTGGCATATAAACATTCATTACAATGCACTGATAACATGACAATTATTCAGTGGTTAAAACTGCAGTCTGTTGATTTTATGGTTAACACGTTAGCTGCCGTGCCGGTCATATCTGACCGGCTCCGAGCCTACCCAAAATGCCGGTCAATAGCCCAGTACAACCCTGTAATTGCCAAACTAAAGAAAACAATATTTTTACAATATAATTATAATATGGGGTTTTTATTTACTTGTGTACCCCAATATAATAAAAAATACACACAGAATGCGCTTAATAAAATGTCGGTCATATCTGACCGGCAAAGCTTTTTTCGTTGACGTATTTCACCAAAAAAATCACTGCCGGCTAGATCTGACCACAAGGGTCTTCAACTTTTCGTGAGTAATTTCGACTGTTTCCGTGAAATCCATAAATAAATAGTGACGACATGATTTTGTAACATTATTTTGTATATTTGTTTTGTGTAAATAACGGGTTTATATGTATTTATATTAGATTGTTATAAATATTAGTACTGTAAGTATTAACAAAAATTATGTATTTTGAATTTAAATGTATTTTTATTATTTTATAATGTTATACATATTAAGTGTGAAAACTTAAAAATAGTATATTTTGTTAGTGTTTCATCTTGATTTTTTAAAAATATTTTATATTGTTTTGAATGTTATACAAGTGTTAAAAAAGATTATTTTAATGTACTTTTTTCATATTTTTACAATTTTGTTCATATTACGTGTTATATTCCATATTTTTATGGAGTTTTATTTCATATTTTTAATTTATATAAAGTAGATAAGTGTTTAATACGCATTATTATGTATTAAACACTTACGATTTAACAATGTACAAATATACCATTCTTATGTTCAGTAATGTGTATAATTTGAATTTTCCTATAATTTATAGTAGGCCTGTAACGTTCACATTTGACAAGAAAACTTGATTATTTGCAATAAAAAATAGGCAACAAATTGAAATAATTACTGCCGGCCAGGTATGGCCGGCACTAGAGCTCATAAACTAGCCCGAATCCAAAGCATTTGTTTGACTACTAAAGGAAGGCGTAGAGCAATAAAAACCATACTGTATGTAGCAGTGGTAATCTACATTGATAGTAGTTCATTGTTTGGCCACAAGAACGCAGCACTTTATGGAACACATAACCTCAAAAATAACAACGCAATTGGCTACTGCCGGTCATATATGACCGGCATAACACTGGTCAAAAATTTACGTGCCGGCTAGATATGACCTACATGGCAGTTCTGTAAAAGTCAAAAATTTTAATGGCAGCTAACGTGTTAAAGTTCCAAACTGAGCTAACAGTCAATTGATTATTAACTTTTATATTCAAGTTCATGTACAAGCCTGAGGCCTATGTGAATTAGGCACAAAAGTTTTTAATCTTTAAAAATATAGTTCATACCTTATTATACAGGTCGATCTGCAAAAGCTTACAATGACAGTGAGATTGCATATTTAATCTACTAAAATGAAAAACACAATGCTACCAATTTATAATGGACTTTAGCCTTTGTGCTCTAATCAAATGAAAAATGCGTTTATTAATTCTACTAAGTATTATGGGCATGTATACTTAAAAGGTGATAGGCCTACTTCATTTCCATGGCTATAAAATATATAATTACTGTTTCCGTAAGAAGGATTCTTGTTCAATTCTTCTACTCACCACGAAACGGATAATCATTCACTCCAAACTTATAGAATTATGAATGTTTAAAATAATTGTGAGGTCTATAAAATTACAAGTCATCCAGATGTATAACGATATGAAAAACACCTATTCACTACAACACTAAAGAAAAGCACAGCAATGTTAAACGGTATTGTAAATTCAAGTAGAAAACGCCATTACTGAACTACAAACTGATGACCACTGAGGACTGTACTACTGACTATTAGTGACTAATGCCGAGCCGAAACTTGTATTTTTTTTCAATCCACATTTCAACACGATTTTCTCTAGGTTATGGCACTACACAAAATTGCGTACTAAAAATAAAACATGGAGGATAAAACAATCAACAAACATAGAGTACAAATAGAAGGGTCCTATGCACATAACACATTGCAAAGACTGCACACTGCCGCCATATTGGCGACATAGCGAGACAGAAAGACCTTAGGCCCATGTTATACGGGCAGCAAGAACGCGACAGATAAAACGCCGACGCTGAACTAACAATTCAGTGCTGTTATACGAGCAGCAATAACGCCGCGTCGTCGACGCAGGAAACACGCCGCGGCAGGCTCCGAGGGAGCCCGAAGGTCGCCGAACTGTGAATATCCACTCCCGATCAGTGTCTCTTGTAGTCTATTACAGCACCAAATATGGATGCAGTGCGAATAGGTTGTGTAGGTTTTCACCAGTTATTGGTAATTTACGTTGATGGTACAAAAAGGAAGAAGAGGCGTTGGAGCACACACCCTGTGTTAAGTAGCCGATTGACTACTGGGACATTTCACACTACATTCGCACTACACAGGCAGTACGAAGACAAGTTTTTTCAATACTACAGAATGTCTGTTTCTTCCTTTGATCAGCTGCTTGGCCTTGTGTGTGGGGAAATCCAAAAAAAGGAGACCAATATGAAGCAGAGTATTCAACCAGTAGAAAGATTGGTAATTACACTAAGGTAAGAGAATAAAATGTATTATGTGTGTTTTATTAAACATTATTAAGGTTTATTAGTAAATTTTTAACCATGATGACAGATAATGGGAAATATCCTAAAATAATTTAATTTAAATAATTTCTCTACGAGTTAGAGGTTCCTTTTTTAAAAATAAAAAACTGAAATTTTTTTAATGTTTAGTAAAATTACATACATGATTATTGACAGAAGGTTATTTGTTTAATTGTTTTAATCAATACTGTATTGTTCTCCAAAAGTATATGTTCTTCGTGTTTCCTCTATAAAAACTAAGGGAACTACACGGGAAAAGCATTACTACACGAGTACATTTTTATTTTAATAATTACAATGATAATGTGACATGTTAAAGTATACCTCAAAGAAGTTGTTTAAATGTACCTTAGACAATAAACATTAGAAAAACATAAATGTGACATAGTAAGTAAGTTTTGATAAAACATGTGATAAAAAAATTTAACTGTTCAATAATCATTTTCACGCAATATGGAAAATTTAACGAAATCAGAAAGCTTGAAAAGGTCATTGTTGCTACACTGACTGATGTCATCTTCTTGTTGGTTGATTGATCCTGATGGAGTTGGAGTATTACGTGTTGAAGTTGAAGATAATGGCCGGTTTCTCATCTGCATGTCGTCCCAGGTAGACATCTGTGTCGGTGATTGGCTGGAGCCGTGAGAGTAACAACTGCTTTGTGATTGCATTCTAGTAGCATTTCTGAACAATTCAGTAATTTGCAATCGAACATGCAACAGGTGGTGGCAGACTGTCCATTAAGGGTACAAATGACATCAAAAAAGCCTTATTACCTGTCTTATCAGTACTTATTTTCTCAACGTTACTACCTGCCTTTTGTAAAGCAATGCTCTCCTGCATTAAATTTGTTATATTTTGTGAGGCATTCATTAAAGTTTTTGCTATACTGGTCTTGCCTACAACTCGATCTTGCCTCAATTTTCGCTCTGCAGTTGAGGGCTTGGGATTCACAGCATTTGTGTTATGGAGATTGGAAGTAACCTCAGGGTCGTCGACAGCTTGTTGGTGTTCTATGTCATCATGTTGAAGGTTATCTACTGGGGGGATGTTGGTCGAATTATTTTCGTTGCCCTTAACATGAGGCAACAAAAAGGAAAGCTGATCGTAAAACACATATTTTTTCTTTTTGGAAGCTGGTACTCCTGTCTCGACTTTCTTCACACAGCGTAATTCTCTTACAAAGGCATCTCTTAACGTTTTCCATCTTTTCATTAGGTCTTTACCTAAAACAAACAACATAATGTACCACATTTCCATCAATCTCTAGTTCTAGTATTTATTTAAGTAAAAATATTTTAGCTTTAGCGTACTGAACTCGCTCTCCTTTCCGGTGTTAATCTGAAATTTTTTAGATTTTAAATACATATGTTTTTTGTTTTTTACCTACTGTTGGTAATACGAGTGTTTTTTTTTTTTTTTTTTTTTTTTAGGTATCTTGCTACTGGAATGCATTTTGGTGCTATTGAGTATGAGTTCCAAGTGTCTCGGAACACAGTGCGACAAATTGTCAAAGAAACTTGTGTAGCTATTTGGGAAGCATTGCAGCCAACTGAAATGCCAACGCCTACAACTGATATGTGGCTTGAAAAGGCCAGGGAGTACGAGAAGTTAACTAACTTCCCAAACTGTGTTGGGGCAGTCGATGGCAAGCATATTCGCATTCAAAGTCCTCCAAATTCAGGTTCACAATACTATAACTACAAACACTTTTTTTCTGTGGTGTTGCTAGCAGTAAGTGACGCACAATACAACTTCACAGCAATAGATGTCGGTGCTTACGGTCGTGAGGGAGATTCAACAATATTCAAGAACTCCAATTTTTACCAAAGACTCAAATCTGATCAGCTCAACCTACCAGCAGAAAGACCTTTACCATCGGGTGGACCAACAGTCCCATTTGTACTTCTCGGAGACGAAGCATTTGGTTTGTCAAGACGTTTAATGCGCCCCTACCCTCAGAAAAAATTAACAAAGGAAAAAAGGGTCTATAATTACAGACACTGTAGAGCCAGACGGACAGTTGAATGTGCATTTGGAATCTTAAGCAACAAATGGCGCGTAATGCACTCAGTTATTTTAGTGAGCCCAGAGTTTGTGACTACAATCGTCATGTCCTGCTGTGTATTGCACAATTACGTTAAGAAGAGGGATGGTTTCATTTTTGAAGACTCTTTGACTTGTGAAATGGTGAATATGGAAGAAATGCCAACAGTAGGAGGTCGTTGCAATGGTTTGGCTGTTAGGGACTTGTTTGCCGAGTACTTCAATGGACCAGGAGCTGTTAATTGGCAAGACAGGTATGCCTAACACATAAGGACAGGGACGAAGAAGCAACATCTAAAAACTGTAAAGCGTGTTTGTAAAATGTCATGTGTTTGTTAATAAAGATTTGATATTCTGTGTATACTGTATACAGGGTGTTCCATAAAGATGGTACAAACAAACACACGTACAAACAGACGGACGTTTAAATGAAACGAAACAGGAGACATAATATGTTTGTATAAGCAAATTGACAATATTAAAAAGAAAATGAATGGTTCAAAGGGTTGGCACAAACTTTTTCCCAAGTAAGCAAGTGAGAAATGTGATTGACGGATGAAAAAACTTAATTCCCTAACCTAAAAACACAGAAAAATCACACTTTTCACTTCTTTACTTGGGAGTTTGTGCCAACCCTTTGGTACCATTTATTTTTGCGCTATCAAAATACTTTCTCCATGCTACGCATATGGGAGAAAGTAACGAAAACTAATTGATTATGTACACTGGTTAAAACTATTTTAAACGTGTATTGCTTACAAATTCTAATATTTTATTTTAGTGACAAGATTTTACTCTATTTCACATTTTTGTTCTTCATACATACATTAAACTTAAAATAATCAAATTCTTTACATTAAACTTGTTTTTTTTTACAATAATGAAGAATCTAATTGAATATATAAATACTGAGTAATAAAAGTATGAGATAAAACAATTATAAACCTTTTAATTAATATTCTCGAAGTTTATAATATGAACAATAATTATAAAAACGACGTAACAAACATACCTGATTTATCTTTATCTTCGGTGCTCATCTCGTCCCAATTGTCATACATGGCTTTCCCGACCTCAAACCAGCTGCTAGCTTTAACCAGCTTGTTCGAATAGTCCTTCAACTGAGTGTCGTACAGTGCTGGACGGTTTTCCACCTCTATAATAAACTTCTCTATGTCAAACATGATTAATTAATTTAACACAACACTTGGCGAACTGGATAATTTAACACAACTGGAGCCTGAGAAATTCCGAAGAGGAATGCCCAGCGATACTTCTTGGCGAAGGTCACCACAACAGTATTGCACAACTGGCGCCTGGGAACTACCCTGTCGGAGGAGTATGGTGGGGGGGGGGGGGGGAAGCACGGATCTGCCGCGTAAAAGCTGCCCGTATAACAGTACTCGCGTCATTTCTGTCGCGTTTTTTCTGCCAGTTTACCGGTCTGGTCGCGTTGTCGACGCTGACGCCGGGTTTACAGTGTCCGACTCGACAGATAAAACGTTCGTATAACTTGCAAACAGTGACGTCCATTGCTCGGTAGGCTTGGCATCTACGCGGCGAAAAATCTGTCGCGTTTTTTCTGTCCGTATAACATGGGCTTTAGAGTAAAGCATAAACTAGAGTGGAATAAAAACACGGCAATGTAAGTGAAGCCGGTATAGCCCTCCACTACCTGTAGAGATGGACGTTATATAACATAACAGGGTAAATAACAGTGTTGTCACGTGACAACAGTTATCGTCGCAACGTGTTGTTGAAAACTCCCTGTTATTTTGACAACAGCCTTATAACGTACAATGTATTCGTCTGTTGGCAACGAACAACGGTATTACACGTTGGCGTTGCCGGCAATCTATCTATAGTGGCAACACCATAACTAGTTATCCCCGCAATACGTTGCTGGAAACTCCCTGTTATTTTGACAACAGCCTTGCAACCTACAAGGTATTCGTCTGTTGACAACGTACAACAGTATTATTCGTTGGCGTTGCCGGAAATCTAAATCTATCTATAGCGGCAACAGCTTAACTAGGCCTTAAATAATTCTTTGAGGGTATGAAAAGGGACGGGGAAGTAGTTCTGCCTGTTGTGACACGACAATAAGAGTCAGACAGTAAATAAACTTTGACATTTTAACCGCACTTACATTAGTTATAGTGAGTGTTTTTATTGTATCGTTGTTTTAAAGGAATTTTAATTGTATTTATATTTTTAATTAGTTTTTTAGTTTGTTTTAATTAGTGGGTGTACATATTTTACTATGTATAAAGTGTAAATAATTTTTAGCTATGTAAGTACTATACATATTTTACCACATTGTTGTACATATAATTTTTACTTTATTCAAATTTCCCAGAAAAATGAGTAGCAATAAGAAAATAAAAACAAGTTATCTATGGTCTTACTACAATGTCGTTGACAGTCAACTAAAAACTGCCCAGTGTGATATATGTGGGCAAATACTTAATTATAAATCAACAATAACAAATCTTAGGCATCATATTGAAAAACGCCATCCAACTGTTAACTTACCAATCAGAGAGAAACAAAAAATTAGTAGTGATATATCAAACCCCTTGCCAGGTCCTTCATCACTATCACATTCTGATTCTATGGCTGAACAATCAAACATATCAACTACAAAAAGTACGTGTGCAGAAAAACATTCTAACACAACAAATAAATCCAATCCCCTTAGTCAATATTTTTCACCTCCCAATAATCAGTCAAGCATTAAATCATTTTTACCACAAAACAGAAAGTTGAGTGAAACACAACGAAAAAAAATTGACGAACTCCTCTTACAATTATTTATTTATGATTTCCAACCGTTTTCCATTGTTGAAGACAAAGGCTTCGTAAAATTTGTATCAGCTTTAAATCCTGCATATACTCTACCAAACAGAAAAACCATTTCAAGTAGTATGATCCCAGCCAAATATGAAAAGTGTAACAATGCTGTTCGCAAAGAAATGATGTCGGTAGAAAGTGTTTGTGTGACAACCGACACCTGGACTTCTATGAATGTCGAAAGCTATTTATGTGTAACAGTCCATTACATATCAGAAAATTTTGAAATGAAGTCCATTTTGCTGGAATGATCTAAAATGTCTACGTCACATACTAGTGCTAATTTGGCACATGAAATAAACAGAATCTTGACTAATTTTCACTTATTTGAAAAAGTATTAATAGTTGTGTCAGACAATGCAACAAATATCACAGGAGCAGTTAAAAAGGAACTGAAACTTAAGCACATAGGGTGTTTTGCACATACCCTAAATTTAATAGTTCAAGACACATTAAAACAAGTAAATGAGTTGGTTAATAAAATCAAGATGATAGTTAGCCATTTTAAAAGAAGCACAACGGATACTGAGAAATTATTTACGTCTCAGAAGAATTTGGGCCTACACCCAAAAAAACTCATGCAGGAGGTACAAACAAGATGGAACTCCACATATTACATGGTTACAAGATTCGTTGAATTAGAAGTTCCAATAAAAACCACAATCGCTTTAATGAACAAAGACCTGCCAGTTTTGACCGAAGATGAATGGACTTTGTGCAAAGAATTAAGCACAATATTAAAACAGTTTGAGCAAGTCACAACTCAAATCAGCGGTGAGAGCTACGTAACAGGTAGTCAGATTATACCTCTAAGAGCTAGTTTGATATCTGTCTGCGAAGAAATGAAGAAGGAACCTTTCAGCCCTATGATAAAAAACATGATTGAGGGACTATTAAGCGGTATACATTCAAGAATGGAAAATATAGAGCACAGCAAAACTGCAGCTCTAAGTACCCTTTTAGACCCAAGGTACAAACTTGCAGTGTTTATGGATGAGGCAGCGGGGCAGTCTATAAAAAATCATTGTACAGAACACTTAGCGGCAATATGGGCAGACATTCATGGAAAAAATTCCATAGCTGATGACATTTCTACTAATCAGCAAAGCAGCACTTTGACGGAGAAAGTAAAATTTTCAGTGTGGAACAACATCGACGACATGATTGCAAAGAAAAAACCTTCAGGTAACTATGAATTTTTTATTAAATAAATATTTGTATTTAAATAATAAACTAAATTGCCGACTTCTTTAACAGAAAATTGCTGTAATTATGAACGCTTAGTTCTTTAAAATAAACTAATGTTTATTCAAAGTAACTAAATTTTATTGGGCCTTCTATATACTAATGATGTTGGTTATTTTAGATACCAAGACATCTGCAGCAATTGTTGAACTAAACCGATATTTAGATGACGGCTTCCTGGATAGAAGAAAAGATCCGTTGGTTTGGTGGAGGGACAACCAATATTTGTATCCACTTATGGGAAAATTGGTGAAACAGAAATTTAACTTTGTTGGAACTTCAGTTCCCTGTGAACGGCTTTTTTCAAAAGCAGGAAACTTTTTATCTGAACGCCGGTCACGCTTGAGCTCTAAATGTGTAGAACAATTATTATTTTTGAATGATAATATTCATCTATTTGAGTGATTAATTTTATGAAACCTATCGTGATTTGTATAATTTTTTTTAATGTTTTCTTTAATGCCAAGTATTAATATTATATACAGTATATAGAAAATACATTTTGTTATTTCAGCAAAGTAACATGCACTTTTCATTTTATGTGTTTTAAATCCTCTTTAGTTATATTTAAATATTTCAAATTGTTTATGATTCTGATCTAACTATAAAAAAATGTACCTTAAAAATTGGTGCAATGTCTTAAGTTATTTAAAGAAATATGACATTGTTGTAGTATTTAAATTATATCTAATTATTTATTTTTGGAGCCAAAATTAACTTCTTTTAACGATGAATTACATTTATTAATAACGTAATTTAATTCATTAGATAACTGTTTATGAATTGACTTAATTTATTTTCAGGCCAAAAACAAAACCCGTTAAACAACAGTCAATTAATAGTAAACACTAACTCAATTTAAAAACAACAGACAACAAATATTGAAACGTTGGATAACACAACGCCAGCAGCAATTATTGAAAACGGGCAGTCGACAACAGTTGCCAAAATAACAGGTTGCCGCAACCTGTTGTCGGCTGTCTGAAAAACGTTATAACACGTTGCCGGGAAACAACGACAATTTCCATCTCTTGAGCTGACCTCGTAAAAGTCAAGCTCGATTTACTCATGTAACCCTAGTGTAGGTATATAAATCTTTTTTGTCTATTTACATCAGTGGCATTGTTTGCATAGTCTACAATCGTTGTTAAGGGACAACGGTCAAACTCTGAAGTAAATTTTAAGTTTTATTTATAATTTAAGCAAATAATAATGATTTATTTTGTTTACACTGTAATGTGGTGGCACTATGTGTGATTTTGTTTAGCTCTGTAAATTTGGGTGGTATTAAAAAAAACTTTTTTTTTTTTAAAATTTTTTT
>JAQJVL010004265.1:0-47449 GCA_035578905.1 Stictocephala bisonia | reverse complement strand
AGGGAAAAAGTTAGGTTAAGACTGTATTTTATATAGTGTATCTTATATAGTATAACAAGGTTAACAGTGCATTTTATATAGTATAACACGGAAAAAGTTAGGTTAACAATGAATTTTATATAGTATAACAAGGTTAACAGTGTATTTCATATAGTATGATGTGGGAATTTGGAGGGAAATTTGGGAATTTGGGGGAAAATCGGGAATTTTGGGGAATTCCGGGAAAAGCGTGGGAAATTTGGCGGGAAATTTGAGGTTAGGAAAAGTGAGGTTAGAAAATTTGGCGGGAAATGGGCGCCGCCATCTTGGAAAAGTCACGTGACCGCCGCCATCTTGAAAGTCCAAAGGTCAAAGTGAGTCTATTTCACGGCAAAATGTACTACTGACATGTTTTTCAGAATAATTCTGTTTAGATGAATGGCTCTCGCCTAACTTGACTGTTTCTTTCTTGTTACTTGACATTCCTGAAGATTTCTGAGGAGAGTTATACAGTTGCTACTGCTGAATTTTATAAATTTGGTAAGTATTATTATTTTATCATGCAATAATAATATTGAGTATCAAAGTGAAAGTAAACAAGATTTTGTTTTTAAACCATAATTTGTAAATAATTTAACTACCGGTACTCATGATATTTTGATACGTTACTTTACATTTATTTGTATGCAGATTTATTTACTTACAAAATTATGTACCATTAAACATTGTTCAAACTTAAACAAATGTTCTTCATTTTTCTTGAACTCACTTATTGGAGAATTATTATAAAGTAAAACTATTATATAAAAACTCAAACATTCCAATAAAATATGATAAATTTATTAGTCGAGGCCTTTCACAAACAAAGTTTGCATCATCAGGACTCAGTCAATTAAACAAATGTATTTTCCTTAATTTTAATTATACCTTTCCTTTATTTATTAATAATTTATATATTATTTAAAATTGCTAAAGTATTTAAAATATTTTTAAGTTAAAATGAAGTGCACAATGGCACAATAACAAAGTTTAGTCTACATGTCCGAGTTCGCTTGTCAGTAACCGTACAATTAAACGGATCCCGTGAATGGGTCATTTGAACGGGTCAACTTACTGACCTGAACCGAATGATCCGGATCACTAAAAAGAACCGAACTTCCCATCTCTAATTTGATCACCGTGATTTTAGAATCACAGGTCGACCTGTGATCACGGGTCCAAACCAAACCGCTCAGTACAGTGATTTACTACGTCATCAGCTCACCCACTCCGTCTGTTCTCAAGTGAACTGCCTATGTGACTGTTCTTAACTGTACTGACTGACTGAACGAGAACGACTGAGACTGAGCGGTAAATTAGTTTGCTTTCTTGCCGTCTTTCTTGCTTTTGATTTATTTTGAGACTAATGCTTATAATTAATTAATGTTATATTAATTAACAGTTCTATCAAACTGATATTCTATCAAGATGTGTTTAATAGATAAGCAATAAAAAATTCTATTGTAAACAATAACAAACTATAATTTAAAAGTAAACTACCTGTTTTTATTTATTTGCCAATATATCAATTTGATAAAATATATGTCTAACGTATATTTCTTCAGTTTATAATTGTGTGTAGCCTATTACCAATAATAATCAATAAATTTAGAGGTATGCTGTTGCTCATACCTCAATGTACTTGTCTAGAATGCTTGTGTGGTAAATTCTATCTAACTTAAAAATATATTTGCTTTTTGTATATTCTGCATAGATTTAGATTATCTGTACAATAGTTTAGGTACATGTTCAATATTTCATGCCAAATAACAACTTAACTATTCAGCACATCTATGTTTTATTCTACTCCGTTCATCAATCACTTGTAATAACTAACAATAACTGCAAACCACCCATAGCATAGGCCCAATCTGTAATTTGTTATTCTATTCAGGGACATGGAATCAAGGTTAGAATTGAAAGAGCGGAATCGCCGAAATCACGGTTAGAGCTGAAAGAGCGGAATCACTCTTAATCACAGGTTAAAATCACAGTCTGGCAAGTGAGCGGGAGCGGTTATCACTGCTCAGCTAAAAGAGCAGGTAATCCCATCACTAGGGTAGATAGGAATTGACGGATAAAAAGCGCGCCTTTTCGACAGCCTTCCTCCACCACCATGATGGACCCAACGCAGATGAGTCAGTTTCTCAAACCGTGCACAGTTGTTAATGCGCTCCTGGCCGACTATATAGGGTAAGTGCAATTATACTTATAGATTCGGAATCTGCATTAAATGCAGAATCTGACCATATAAATATAATATTATTTAAATTGTAATTCGAATTTTAACAACAGAAAATAATTAAAAATTATTACATCTTGACATTAAAAAGTTACTAAGCGAGGATTTTTTTAATTTTTTGGTCAGAAGCAAACTTCAAGCGACAAAATTTTAGCTAATGAGATGATCTTCAGCATATAACCAAGCAATTTCAAATAAAATTCGTTAGTCGTGTGTGATGGAGTGATTAATAGCACGACGAGATACTTTATAAGCATGGGCGGAGTTATGGGGGGGCAATGCTCCCCCAAACTTCGTGTGAATTTTAATTTTTATTTATAAAGAATATAATTTTATATAAATATAAAAGTTATTAAATGAACGATGAACTTAAATGCATGTTGACTATATATTTATATGTATATATATACTAATAATAATAATAAATTAGAATGCCATTAATCCAAAATGAAGATCAGTGCGAGTATTAGCATCCCACTTATACAATACAATTACGGGTTGACTTCGACTACCTACCGTCTACAAATTGGCGCGGCTGACTGAATTGAGTCGTGTTTAGCACGGCCGACGGTCTGCCCAGCCCAGTCAGTCAGCAGTTGTCAGCTAGTGTTTCGTGCTCTGTTCCCGCTTTCGTGCTTCATGTATTAAAATAAGTGTTTTTGTTTGTGTTATTTAAGATGAGATGAGTGGTGTTTCTATGTTAATTAATTACAGTATTATCATTTTTCTGTTTTGTTTATCTATGGAATCATGTTTATACAGTTTAAACAAAATGAGTAAAAAACAACAGACATTAGAACTTTTTTAAATAAAAGAACCAGTGACCAAGTCTAAGACCGATGAAGAAGCGGAATCTGAGTGTTTAATAAAAGCTTCCCCAGGCTATTCAAAGTCTTTACATGACGTAAGTAAACAAACTGATTCATTTACTTCTTCTTATGATCAAGGAGCCTACTCAAAAAAATTGGACCTTGGAAATATAGAGACGGGTCCATCGCGCCCAATTTTGACTACATATCCACTTTCAGACATTAAAAATTCAAAACGAGCATTTACACCATTTTATTTTAAGAAATTTGAATGGCTAGAATACAGTATAAAGAAAGATGCTGTTTTTTGTTACGCTTGCAGGATATTTTCTTCTAACAATAAAGAAGTATCTGTAACTGAAAAAGGCATAAGTAACTGGAAGAAGATAGGGGAAATATTAGAAAAGCATGCGTCCAGTGAAAGTCACTTATTTTCCATGGCGAAGTGGCATAACTATAAAAAGCCAAAGGATACAATTGCTTCGGAAATAGCATCATCTCATAAAGAGCTTGAGAATCTAATTTCTGAAAATCGTGAATATTTTAAGCAAATTTTGGATCTTTTGTTATTTTTGGCCAAACAAGGAATGCCTTTTCGTGGACACGATGAAAAAGAAACGTCAGGCAACAAGGGAAGTTATTTATAGTTATGTGAATTATACTCAAAATATGATGCTAAATTCAAAGGAAAACATGAACGATATTTCAATTTAACAAGTCATGACTTTCAAAACGAAATTTTCGAAATTGTTACTGAAGAGGTTTTAAGTACAATTGTGAATAAAATAAACGAATCTGGATTTTATGCCTTAATGGTCGATGAAGCAAAGTCACTCAGAGTTCAACAATTGTGTATTTATATAAGATATTTGTTTGAATCAGGAATTAAAGAAAGATTGCCAACAATGAAGGATGTTTCTCTAGATTGTAGTGCTGAGTCCTTAGCAAACATTATTTTGAACTACCTCAAGGAAGTAGGTATAACAGCTACTTTAATAGGTCAATAACATGATGGCGCGAGTGTAATGTCCGGAGTCAAGAATGGGCTACAGAAAATCATCAGGGATACCCATTCTCTTGCCATGTATGTGCACTGTTTAGCACATAAGGTTAATTTGGTTCTTATAAACTCTTGTGAAAGCAATAATTACAGTTGTTTCTTCTTTAATGTGATGCAGTCACTATATGAGTTTTTTTTCTAACCCTGATATGCATGCGGAATACAAAATACTGCAAGAGGAGCTACAGATCAAAGTCCCAGGCCCACATGAGATCCACAAATTAAGTGACACTAGGTGGTCGTGTAGGGCTACTGCTGTCCAATCTGTTAACAGAAATTTTGTTGCAATTCGTGCCGTCCTTAAAAAGATCGCCAATGATCTAAGGAATTCGAAGTCTCCTCAGGCCACCAAATTACATCCATGGATTACTGGCTTCAATTACATCAATGGACTTTGTAGTATGTTTAATATTTTTATTGGAGTGTGCAACTGATATTAATATCCTCAGCAAAGCACTTCAGAAGGAGGACTCTTGCATAGCAAGATGTGTGAAAGCAGCAGGAGCAATTATTATGAAGCTCGAGTCAAAAAGAAGTGAAAACGCCTGGGAGAAAAAGTGGAATGAAGTAATGGAGTTTTCAAGGATTCACGAACTACATTTATTCCCTGAAAATATTTGCATCACAACACAATCCAATGAGACTACCACAACATCTAGTTCCTTGGAAAAAGAAAGTCATTCGACTTCAAGTTCACATATTGCGCCCAAACATCGACGAGTTATTTCAAAAACTCTTAATGAATATTTTGTCATATCTACTGTTGGACAGTCAAGAGGAGTCGATACAGAGAGTTTGAGTGATAACAGTGAAGTGAACAGCAAGGTACAGTACCGTTGTGACCTTTATTACCCAATACTTGATATTTTGATCAGTGAACTCAAAAGAAGGTTTACCGGTGAAGCAATGGAAGTAGCAAATATGAGTGAAGAGTTCCTTTGCCTCAATGTAGGGAAATCTGAATCGTTTATACAGAAATATCCAGTTCCCGGATTGAACCAAACTATGCTCGTATCAGAAATGAGCATCCTACGGTGCGTTCTCGAGTCAGATGGTATCAACCCGAAAGAAATACCGCTTAAAGAGTTGGTTAAAATATTAAAAGAGCTGGTTTTAATTCAAGATTATACTTATTCCAATTTCAAACTGCTTTTTAAGATTTGTATTACCCTTCCATCTAATAGTGCTACTTGTGAACGATCGTTCTCGACAATGAGAAGAATTAATCAGTGGCTTAGGTCATCCATGGGCCAAGAACGTTTCTCCAATTTGGCTGTCATTTATTCAGAATCTGATTTAGTAAAAAGCCTCAACTTGGATAAACTAACGGATAAATATGAAAAAAAGGTAATAGAAAATTGCCTTTTATTTAATTATTAATAAAGAAGTGCTAATATTGTAGTGCTAATGTGTTAATATAAGGGTTTGATTGCTTGACAATATGAGACCGTTCTATTGTAGAAAGTAAATATGTATATACCTGGTTTATATTGCTATACAACCAATATTATGTCTATGTTTGAAGACCACAGGGGTAAAACCTGATAAGTCACATTTTTGGTCAAATCAAGTTTTTATATCATTTTGTAGATCTCAAACAGCGTAATATTTTGGTATCACCCTAAAGGGGAACAAAATGTTAAGTCACATTCTACAGCTATTTGAAATAATAGCATACAGGGGAAAAACCTGATGAGTCCAGCAAAATCACGGGAACAACCTGACAAGTCCATTTTATTTTGTTACCTACAGTGCTGCTGTTTTTGTTGTGTTGGCTAACCTTATGTTGTTTACAGTACGAAACAAGCGTGCAGCTAAAGTTGTTGTGAGGTTAGAGTGTTATTAGTGCTTACTGTTTTAAATTTTAGTGATTTTTGCACCATGGAAGTGAGTGATAGTGATTGTGAAGGTGAAAGAACGATTAAAATTCCAAAGAAGAGGCCAAAATATGGAAGAATGAAAGATGCAACAAAACTTTTAAGGTTGCAATCACATGAAACTGGTGATCCATGTAAGTGTAAAAGCCGTTGTTTTACAAAAATAGCCGATGAAAATAAACAAGAAATCATTAGCAACATGAATAAAATGAAATCCTATGATGAAATCAACATGTATTAGAGTGGCTTAATATCTAGTACACCAGTTCAACGCCGTAGGCCTAGGCTAGCAGAAACTGAAGCCTCTTTTCGAGGTGTGTCATACTTTTTTCGGGTACGAATTAAGGAAAATGAGTCAGTTTCAGAAAAACAAGTGTGCAAGGAAGTAGAGATGGGTAACTCCGGAGTGAACAAAGGAACAAAGGAACTACTCCGGTTAAGGAGTTACAGCTCCAACTCCGAGTGCTAGTGCGGAACTAGTTCATTTCGGAACTAGAATAAATGAGTATTATATGTCATAAATATACGCATATAAAATATACAATACTTTACTTTCTGCTGGAAAATTCATAAGACATCCATACTTTTTCTTTGTAAAATAATTAAATAAAATACACAATTCAAATTGTTAGCTGGATATAACCTAAAAACATATGTTAGTTTCTATCTTTTTGGAACTATCAACAGAAAGGAGTGAGAACGAGATGCGCGCGCAACCACTGTCAGAGCGGCTGCAGTGTCGACGTATCTCTCCCCACTCCATGGAACTGACATAGTTCCGGAGTTGTTGGAACGATCAAAACAAAGGAGTGAAGTACGTGATGCGCGCGCATCCACTCGGAGCGACTCACTTGAGCTTCGCTCCACGCACGTTGAACTGGAACGACGTTCGGAGTTGGAACTACTCCGCGGAACTAGTTCCGAGTCATTATAACTCCGGAGTGAACTAACTCCGTCTGATGAACTACATTTCCCATCCCTACAAGGAAGCTTTCATGTCGCTTCATGGCATTTTTCGTGGAAAGTTAGATTATCTACTTGGAAAGTTGAAATCTGGTGTTACAACACCGAGGGATAATCGTGGACTTCACACAAACCGACCTCACAAATTGAACCAAAACACCATCGATAAGGTCCGCTAACATATTAACTCATTTCAAGGTAGAACGAGTCATTATAGTCTTAAAAAACATCAAAACTGTATCTTCCTGAAGAATTGGATATTAAAAAGATCTATAATAAGTTCAAAGAAATTTATTCAGACAATCAAGTTTCATATGAGAGCTATCTACAGTATTTAACAGGGACTTCAATATAGCTTTTCGATATCCCAGATCAGACACATGTAGTTACTGCGACGCATTTAAAGCAAGACAAACAGCCCTAGAAGTTGAAATAAAAGAAACTACTGAAACGGAGGCTAAGCAAAGATTGATTGATGAATTACGAACACTTAATGTTAATCATGAAGTTCACCTAAGAAAACAAAAAGTTTTCTATGATCGAAAAAGAGAAGCAAAGAAAGAAGCAAGGAAATCAATTTACAAAGAAGCCATTAGCATGGATTTTAGCAAGAATTTTCAGTGTCCAAATAATGCCACAAATGATATTTATTATAAGTGTCAGATTTCCATATAAGTTACATTTTTAACATCCATGTTTTATCTGACGGTTCGAGTTACTTTTACATGTACCCAGAAACTAATGCGAGGAAAGGTCCCCTCTGTTAAAGAACTTACAGTGTTTTGTGATTCTTGTGGAGGCCAAAACAAGAACACATCTGTCATTCGGATGTGCCACCATCTTGTCCACACTCAAAAACGATTAAAGGAAATCAAAATGGTGTTTCCTATTAGAGGTCACTCATACTTAGAATGTGACAAGAACATAGGATTAATAAATCAGAAAACCCGGACTGAAATGCCAGAAGACTGGTACGAAGTATTTCATACATCAAGGGAAAAGCCAAGTCCATTCAGTGTCATCGAAGTGGACCAAAACATGGTTAGGTCATGGACCAGTCGCTTCAATCAGCGTTATGAGTCTAGTAAGCTGTCATTTCCGACAAGACCAATAAGGGAATTAAAGGCTACGGAGACACATCCAGTGCTTGTATCTTATAGGGACTCATACAATGGCCATTGGCTTGAAGCACCAGTATTGCCACCACCACCCAAAGACAAGAAGGGCAAATCTCCTCGTCAGAAAAAAGAGGGAAACAAGAAAAAACACCAGAAGAAAGAAAACAGGAAAAAGAAGATGCGGCAAAATCAAGAGAACTTCCTTGTGAGACTTACCAAGGGAAAAAACTCCAAGAGGGAACTTTCATCTTACCTGAATTATTGTATGAAGGTAAGATTTTAAGCGAGCTGTCTAGTTTAGTTCTATACTTACCTTCTATTTACTATACCTATACTTAGGTAAGTACCTATAATTAAATTCTTATTTGACAAACTGAGAATTGTTCAAAATCACTTTTTAAGAATTGTGTTAAAAAAGGGTAGAAGAGAAAGCTCTTTCCCTTTGTTTGTTAAATTGAGAATATTGCCTTTGCAGCACCTTTATATATATAAAGTATTGAGGCTGTTTTACAGTAGAAGTGGTAATTTGGGAACAACTGACTTGAATTATGATACTAGAAGTATAGAACGAAGAATATTTCGTACTCCAAAGGTCAACAAATCAGTTTTTAAACAATGTTTTAGTTCAATAAATTGCCAAAAGACATAAAACAATTAGACAACATAAAATCCTTCTGTAAAACACTAAAATCATGGTTATTTTTACATGACGAATGCAAATTTATGTTCATTTAAATGTGAATAGTTGATGTAAGTTTAAGATAACATAAGCATTAACTACTATTTTCAAAATAACTTGTATAATTTAATTTAAATAGAAAAGAGTGCTGAATTTGCTTTATTTTATTCAAGAATTAGTCATAAGAAATTGTATAGTTGATAAGAATCAGTCAGTTTGTTGTGTGCGTGTAGGCTTAGGTAGATAAGCCCGCCAGCTGTGCCTGACGCAGATGCCACGGAGAGCGGCTCAACGAACTTTAATATGTCTATTATTGGACTCTGACAGAATTCTGTTTATCTTAATTTGATACTACTGGCCACAATACTTGTAAGAGTGGTCAGTCATATTCCAAGAAATGTAAACTTTTGTTATTATGTATGTTTTTGAGGGGAATAAATTCATTTATTCATTCAATCATTTATTCACTTACTTACACCTATACTTACCTTCTATAACTTACTTAGTTTTTTTTTAATATACCTATACTACCTATAGGCCCTACCTATACCTATACTTACCTTCTATACCTCAGGTTTTTTCGTGACCCACTTTCTTCGTGTTTTGGGTGTTCGCCTTGGTTATGACTATCGTAACTCACCAATCTTGGAGCTCCAGGAACAGTTCAACGTTCAGCCTCTCCATCTTAGACGTCAGCTGCTTGACCTAGTTTTCCTACACAAGTTGGTCAACGGTGATATTGACTCTGCCAACTTGCTACAGCAGATTAACTTCCTCGTTCCGAGAGGGACCAGATCTTCGCACCTGTTCGCACATACACACCTTCCAACGAACTATGCCTACAATAGCGGTCTGGCCAGGTTGCAGCGTCTTGGGAACGAGGTTGCGTCAAAAATTGACTTTTTCAACGAAACATCGTCTTCCTTTAGAAGGAATGTGTTTAAACTTGTTTTTTAAGTTGCATGTCCTCTGTACTTATTCTTATGTTTATTGTCATTTTTCATGGTCTACCTTTGTTATTATGATTTATTGGTCGTTCATTATTATTATTGTTATTTATAGTTTACATATAAGACGCATGTTCTTTACTTAGTTCTTACGGCTATTTATTTTGTTATTGCTTTCATAGTCTATCTTTGTTCCTGTACCGCTTAGTTATTTATTATCGTTAAATAAAATAGTTTCTTCAACTGAACGGCAGTCCGGTGCTGGTATTGACATTTATCTTCTATAAATAAATAAAATGTATGATCACATTTATAGAATTATTGCATTCTTTAACTTAAATCAACTATTAAAAAGTTAACATTAATTTGGCTTTACAATGATCGAGTAGCAAAAACATTTTACTGAGGAGGTTTAAAATCGACCTCGTCACGCTATTAATCACTCTACTGCAAAATATCTGCATACTTTATTGTAAATTGCTTGATCACATGTTGAATATCATATCTTTAACTACAGCTTTGTCACTAATAGTTTTCTTCTGGAGCAAAAATAAAAAATTTCCTCGGCATACTAACTTTTTCATGTCACAATGTGATGATTCTTAACTCTTTTTAACTATGAAAATTCTAATTTAAATTAAAAGTAAAATGTATTTATACCATTGCATTCTGCATTTAAGGCAGATTCCTAATATATAAATATCATTGTACTTAATCTGTGTTATTGAAGGCTAGGAGTTAGTTAACAACTTCGCGCACCATTCGATGAATTGGCTCATTTCCGCTGGATCCATCATGATGGTGGAGGAAGGCTGCCACGAAGGCGCTCTTTCGTGAACTCATACTTAGCATTTCAGTTGTATTATTTACTCCGATGGGTATGCCTAGTGCAAAGGTCTATGGTAATGGCATAGACCTTCAGAAGGTCTGTGGTATTATAGTCATAGACAACCGATTGTTTGATTCAATGTTCTTAGTTCTTTGTTAATGTTTGTTTATGTTAGGGTTAATAATTTGTTTATACTTGCAGCATAGAAAGGCCACAGACCAAATATATACTTATATGATCTCTGTAAAGACTTTCTATACCGGTTCAGTTACAGTTTACATAGTTGGTTTTGAAGCCTAGTCCAATAATTCTAGTCTGTGTCCTGTTTAGTGTTTCATTTAATTTTAACATCAATGCTCAGGATAAACAACTTCAATTATGTTACTTTCTAGTATTAGGCCCACTGGTGTATCTAGTAATTTTAAGTTTATTTTGAGCACATAAGTTACTCTTGACACTTTTATTTTTCATTACGTTAGTTTTGAATTTAGACTAGCCACTGTATTCAGAAAAGGCAATGTGATACAACAGATTTGATTCTATAATGCATCACCAAGGAAGTTCTGGTAATTTAGAGGTATGAGCTATAATTACTAACATTTTTTACATTTGTTTGCATGTGTTCCTATGAGGAACATGCCAACAATTTTTAATTTTCAGTATTAAATACTTTTGTGTCAGCATATTCTATTAGATAGTATATTTTTGAAAAAGGCGGATTAACCCTTTCAGTGCCAATGTCCTATTAAGCAAGACGTTTAAAAATGTCCCAGAAGTGTTAACGTCTGGTTAAGCCGGACTTGTACAAATAAATTTGTAATTAATTAGTAAGTGCATATTTTTGCATATACTCTATATGAATCTGCTCGTGACAAATTATTCTTTCATAAACATTTTTGTTTTCATTGTAAAAACACAAATATACCAATATTATGATGGGAGTATATGTACAGAATGTGTACCAAAATTGTTGAAGTGTGGTTATATAAAAATATTTGCTATTTATGCACTTTCTTGCCACCAAACAAATTTGGAATATTTTGCTTGAAATGAGTCTAGAATTGTCTATATTTTCACAAGATATGCTTTTTATTCCGCGGAAATAACGTATTTTACCGAAAAATATGAAAAAACAATGTCACAACGTTTAGTATTTTTGTCATATTTCCATTAATTTAAATGGTATTTCAATCATCTTTTTTATTTTGATGTATTTTTTGCTCTGAATACAAATTTGAAAACTATTTTGGTTTATTACAAATATTTCTCAAGATTTAACGGAAAAACTACTATCGCGGCGAATCACGATTAGCAGCCATTACGCGATCATTATATACAACAACTATTAACCACAAAAACCGAATTCACCTATATTCCCACCGGAGTGATGGCCGGCATGCCGTCACGGAGGCCAAACATTCGAAATTAACGCAAATAACGAATTTTTGTCGAGGAAATAAGTCAATAAGGATAAGTTAGGTTATGTTTGTTTATGTCAGTAAAATATGCATTTTCGAGCTGAAAAAATAATTTGACTATAAAACCAGTTATTGTGTTCAGCATAAAAAAAAGATGAAAAAAAGGTTGTCAAAAAATAATGATTTTTTAAAAAGTTGGTTTTTTCACTATCAGATAAAAAACTAGTTTTTCGATTTTTCGCTAAAAAACAAGTTTTCCGCGGTTGAAATCAAACTCCTCAGAAGATATAAACTCATTTTTCACCACTTTTTCAACATGAAATCGTATTTTCAGAGGTGGCAAGAAAGTGCATAGTTACCAAATATTTATATGTATATATATATTTTAATAAAGTAATCACCATGAATTTTCACCTACAAATAGACAGTTCAACTGTGCATTGAACAGTATACAAAGAAAAACTACCTATATTTTTTGGTTCTTTTTTGTAGGCATTATATAATATATATATATATATATATATATATATATATATATATATATATATATATATATATCATGTGTGTTGTTACCTGGTGATCAGGCTTTAAATAGGTATATAAATATTTAAATTCTATCTCAATAACAAAATGAGTTAAAGCGTTTTCCCCAAACCTTTGCAAATTGAGTAAAAATCAGCGGCACTTTTGAAACATCCATCCAAAAAAATTGACGGCACTGAAAGGGTTAACCAAAACCAAATTCACATATACTTCCATCAGAATATAATTATTAACATTCATTTATTGTATTTTTATTCATTTATTTTTATTTACGGTTACACCATTTTTACAATAATAATACATGCAAAATAACAAAAATACATTAGAACAGCAGAATAATATTGACTAGTAACAGAAAGATCTGATAGCATTGACAGAAAAATAGATGCTATACAAGACTAGTACAACTAGATCACAGCAGAGCGAGATTACTGTTCCTCGAGAGCCGAAGACACAATCCTCCTGACATCCTGTGAACCGCAGTCAAAGAAGTCCACATATGGGCAGAGTCGATTACCGAGTCGATGCAGTCTAGGCAGAGGGCTATATAGTTCATAGTTCGTGGAATAGTGTTGGCAAGCAAACAGCACATTGGAGCGAGTGGATCTAGGTGGCGGGACATGTAGGTCAATCAGCGCAAGCAGATCAGGGCAGTTGATTTGTCCACTTAGTATCTTGAATAGAAACATGGCATCGCTGATTTCTCTCCTTGTGGCTAGAGTATCAATTCCAAGAAACCTTCTAATGTCCTGGGTAGGTACATCCCGGTACATGTACCCCATCCTACACCTGATGAGACGTAGAAAATGGCACTGAATGCTCTCCAGACGATCGATGTAGCACTTTTGGTGGGGTGACCATATAGGGCTGCAATATTCAAGTTTCGACCTCACCAAAGAAATGTACAGCGTGCGAAGCGCCTCTATACTCAATCCACACCTGGAGGATCTCATGATGAATCCCAAGACCCTGGTGGCTTTAGAACAAATTTCGTCGATGTATGCCATGAGAAACTCAGATCCGCACACAATACAAACCCTAAATCTTGAATGCTGTCGCTTCTAGTGAGGGGCAGATTACTTAGGCAGTAATTGTAATCCACAGGCCTTCTAGATCTGCTATATGTAACCACCACACACTTGTTAACGTTAAGCCTCATACTGTTATCGGTACACCAATCCTCGACACGCCGAAGACATCTATGAAGTCGAGAGCAGTCCTCATCTGAGCGAACAATTCTAAAAATCTTTAAGTCATCAGCAAACAGAAGACAGTTAGAGTCGAGTACATCTACCACATCACTGATGAACAAGGAGAATAGAAGAGGCCCGAGATGAGAGCCCTGTGGCACTCCAGATAGAGCAACAAATGGATCAGACAATGCATCCTTGAATTTGACTTTTAGAGATCTGCCACTCAGATATGAGCTGAACCATCTGAGTAGACTGCCGCTGATCCCAAACCCCTCCAACTTTGCAATAAGATGTTCATGGCTAACGGTGTCGAACGCCTTCTAAAAGTCTAAGTATATGCAGTCAACCTGGTTTCCTGAAGCTAAAGTAGAGGTGACTAAATGTTGGAGGAGAGCTAGATTGGTGAGAGACGATCTCCCTGATACAAATCCGTGCTGTTCAGGGATTATCAGAGCTTGTAGGTGGAAAATAAGCTTGTCAATGAGAAGGCACTCAAAAACTTTGCCCAGAGGAGGTTGAATAACAATTGGTCGGTAATTGGTAACCTCTCCCTCGGATGAAGATTTATGGATGGGCACGACATAGCCTTCTTTGAGTGCATTGGGAAGACCCCGACATGAAGACTCTTATTAAAAAGTGCTTTAGTTGAGGGGCAAGTAAAGTTGAACAGTGTTTCAGGACAGATGCAGGTATGTCATCAGGGCCAGTTCCCTTGAATTGGTTGAGTTCAGAAAGTTTCTTCTCAACGTCGGATGTTTCAATCACAATTGAGGACAGGTTCATCTGATTTCCGAAGTTATAGTGAGAAGCTGAGGAGGAAGGAAGCTTGTAGACTGAGGAGAAGAAGGCAGCAAACAAGTTACAGATTTCAGAAGGTGATTGTGATGAATTACCATTGTATGTAAAGGAAGGTTCATTGATGGATGATGACGTCATGCTCTTTATAAAGCCCCAGAAAGATTTAGGGTTTGAAGTAATGGCTGAGTTCACATGATTGATATAATTATCATAACATTGGTTTGTTAGGATCTTACACTGGGACCGAACCATAGAAAACTTTCCATAATCCGATGTGAGAAGGGTGGACTTGTATTGGGAATGAAGTATTTTCTTCTTGATGACCAGTCGCCTCAACTCAGGGGTAAACCAGAGTGGGAAGTGAGTTGAACTAATTCTCTTGAGGGGAGTGTTCTCTAGAACAACGTTACGCACCAACTGCAGGAACTGGTCGAAGTGTTCATTGACGTCCTCGGGTATAAAGTACACCGTTCCAAGTGATTGACTGAGATGCAGTAAAATCCTCGAACAATCGCTTCTATTAAAGTCTCTAACAAAAAGTGGTTCTTCACGTGTAATATTATGGCGCACATAAACATCTAAGGCGAGAGCAGGATGATAGTCCTCTGCAGGAAGAAGAAGATCCAGAGCACCCCTCACGGAATAATACGAAGAAGAAATTACTAAGTCAAGTATAACACCACAGGCATTGGCAATATTGTTAATTTGTTGAAGCTGGTTCAAGTTCATCATGTCGATGACCAGACTGGATGACCTGCAATTGGGAGTTGTTTGATCACAAGACCAATTCGTACTCGGCAGATTAAAGTCTCCTAGGAGTAAAATGGAAGAGGATCCCGAGTAAAAAAATCCTTGTAAAAAAACCTCTGTTTTCAATAAAACACAAAAGAAAATCTTTTACACAAACAAAATCCAGGTCAATAGCCTATCCTGCTCAGAGAAGAAAATTGTTGATAAAGTCGGGTAAACTAACGCCAGTTTTCACAAACAGATTTCAGTAGGCTTAACTGAACTCTGTACTGCTTATGTACTTTCCAGACGCCTCTGAAAATATATTTTCTCGTAAAAGTGGTGAAATATAAGTTTATAATTATTGATGTGGTTAATTTTAGACATGGAAAACTTGTTTTTTATAGAAATACCGTATCGAGAACTAGCTTTTATGTAATACATAGTTAAAACATTTTTTTAAATCAGAATTGTACTTTTTTTGTGATGAACACTAATAATATATAATTGGTTTTTTAAAAACATTTTTTCAGCTACAAAAGTAAGCCTACACTTTTACTTACCTAACCAAAAATACATAACCTAACTTAGTCTAATCATCTATTTAACAACTTATACTCAAAAAAATTTGTAATTTTTGCATTACAGTAAATACTTACTTACTTACTTGGATACTTGGAGATTCATACAGATGGCCTTTGTGGTGTTGGATGGCGTCAGAATGCCTGACTCCAGTCAGGATATGAATAATGCCTCTCCTATCTCATTGGTGATGTTAGGTTATGTTGAGTTATTTCAAAGAAGGGAGAGTTGATTAGGGAATTATTGAAACTATTTTCAATAAAAAATTATTTAAAAAGATCTTTGAATTTATTAATTGGTTGAGATTTTATTTCAGATGGAAGAATTTGGAAAAATTTTCGGCCAGAATATTTAGGTGTTGTTTCAAGAACCTTTAAATTGTGTTTAAAGGTTCTTGAAAAATAATTTTTATGTCTTGTGTTGTAACTATGGGTGTTATTTTTGTAAAGTGGTGTGTGCATTTTTTGTAGACTGACACCTCAAAGATGTAAATACTGGGAACTGTTAACAGTCCCAGTCTAACAAAGTAATCTTTGCAGTAAGAACGTGGAGGCATTCATAGCATACACCTCAAGGCTTTCTTTATTCAGGTGAAGATATGTTTCAACTTTGTTTCAGCCGACCGCAGGCTGAGCTCATATCTCACAAGCTATCTCCAATATATATTAAAAGGAAATATCAATAATTGTATCGATAAAATATCGTAGTCTTAATATCAATACCCAATAATATCTATATTTTTTTCTGTCTTACACAACATATACGTGTATATATGTTCTATGGGTCTAACATATATACACGTACAGTGGTATTGACCTACCCGCCCGCCACTACACGTAAAGTGGTATTGACCCACCTGCCCGCCCATACACGTACAGTGGTATTGACCTACCCGCCCACCACTATACGTACACTGGTATTGACCCACCCGCCCACCCATACACGTACAGTGGTATTGTCCTACCCACCCGCCACTACACGTACAGTGGTATTGACCTTCCCGCCCGCCCATACACATACAGTGGTATTGACCCACCTGCCCGCCCATACACGTACAGTGGTATTGACCTACCCACCCGCCACTACACGTACAGTGGTATTGACCCACCCGCCCACCCACACACGTACAGTGGTATTGTCCTACTCGCCCGCCACTACACGTACAGTGGTATTTATTGACCTTCCCGCCCGCCCATACAAGTACAGTGGTATTGACCTACCCGCCCGCCACTACACGTACAGTGGTATTGACCCACCCATACATGTACAGTGGTATTGACCCACCCGCCCACCTATACACGTACAATGGTATGCACCCAACCGCTCACCCATACACGTACAGTGGTATTGAAAAAAGTACATAAAAGTACATAAAATCTTACTCTATCTCTATGGAGGAGTGGCGTAACAGTGCATTTATATACTAGTTTTCCTGATTGTTTATAGTTTATTTATAGATTGTTTGTTGATAAAAGGCTCTTGTTCCTAATTGCAAACTCAGTATTTTAATAATACTTCTATTTTCAAAGATTGTAAACACTGGTGGCACAGTGCTGCAACCCAGCTACTAAAGTGCTCTTAGCCAATTTCTTCTCAATTTTGTCCAACTGCCCACTCCAGTCCATACCACCGTCCAACCTCACAAATTCGGGTGTCTGGCCTCCTGGACTGTCGGCGGAATATATGCAAATTTGATTTTGATGGCTAATCATAGCTCCTATTAACATTGTGCATATGGCCACCATATGTCATTTGCCACGAATGTAGTTTTTGCATGATATTTGAAGAATTGTGGTAGACTACAATAGTTTTCAAATTCATGTTTAGCATGAAAAACTAGCGTACATCAAATTTAAACAAATGATGACAAAATTAAAAAAAATCACAACTGTTCTATAATTGATCACAACAACTTATCAAGTTAGTAACAGCACCAGCATATAATGGAGATGCCTAGAATAATATTTTTTTAATATAGATTTTTTTTGTATAAAACGTTATTTCCTTGGAATAAACAGTAATTTCTCATAAAATATAGATCTGATTCTATCCACTGATGATAAAAAAAGTCAAGATTGGGGAGGCGTCTAGAAAGTGCATAAATATGCAGATGTCAGGTTGACTAACTCTACAAATCTGTGACATGAAGCAGATTTTTAAATCAGCAGTTTTTATTGCCTGTGTGCTCATTCTCATTTAAACCTATATTGCACAGATTGGGCGATTAAATAATCAGCTGCGATTAATCGCTGGTGTGCTAAGGATAAGGATTTTGTAAAGAAATATTTGGTTTCTTTTGGGTGATAAAAAACCTTTGAAGTTTATTTTTGTACTTATTTTAGTTTTTGGGCATTTTAATTCAATAAATATTCTACATTTCTTTTAAGTCTAGGTACTATAAATTTGTAATTTATAGCCAATGTGATTTTTATACATACACTGATACACAAAAATTCAAATTTAGCTCATAGTTCAGCCGAATATTGAACAGGATATGCTGTTTATTTTTAGATATCTCAGGAATTGTACAGCAGTACAGCAAGAGCAAGATTTGTAAGTTTGATTTGAATTTATGTTTTATATTACAGTCGTGTTTATCTGAGCAAATTGTGAAGATGGCTTTGGCCACAAGTCTATGGTAAATATATATAATTTGCCTATTTAATCAACTTTGTGTTACAGATAATTCAGAAACAGACCATTGTAGTAATTCACCCAGGATCTCTCTATGTTCGGATTGGAAGAGCTTCTGATTCAAGTCCCCATACAGAAGTCCATGCTATTGCTCGGAAACGATATCATGGAGGCCTAAGACATAATGATCCTATGCTTCCTCCACTTGCTGAAACGGTTTGTCTTCTCTTTAAGCAATCATTACAGATATCAGCAAAATATTATGCCTGCTGCAGTTTGTGTATTGTAATCGCTGTTATCACACACTGTTTGACTTTGCTAGTAAAAACCAGTATTAACCTATATTACAACTATCATTAAATACATATTAGCATAATTTTTTGGAGAGAGTCAGTAACCCAAATTTTGAATTAAAGGAGAATTTCAAAATTTAGTTAAAAGTTATTAAGAACCTAATAGACTTGGAGGGACAGTCAGCAACCCAAATTTTGAATGAAAGGAGAATTTCAAAATCTAGTTAAAAGTTATTAAGCACCTAATATACTATATTATTCTATTTATATGTTTTGTCACATAAAATTATTGCTTTAATGTAAAGGATTTATTTTATTTTATTTTATTTATTGAACCAACGGCAATGCCTTTTTAAACAAAGATTAACAAACATGCAGAAATAACTGTTGTACACTAACAATTTTATGAAAAAACAATAGGACTATAAAAAATAACAAACAATAGAAAAACTAACATGGTAAAGTAAATAAATAGTAACAACGAACATGAAATAAATTAAACTAATATACATATATACATATCCTAGTCCCGTTCCAGTTTACTGGGTCTGGGTGTTGACAAGCACTCTCCATCTTCTTCTATCAGACCAGATTCTTTCTTCCTCAATCTGCTCCCAACTGTACCCTCTATTTCCGATCTCTTCCTTAACACCTTCTAACCATCTCTTTCTCGGTCTACCTCTAGCTCTCCGTCCCTCTTCTTTACTTTCCATCATTTTCCTTGGCAGTCTGTTTGGATCCATTCTTTTGATGTGCCCATACCACCGTAAAATATTCTGACCTATTTTTTCTCTTATACTTCTAACTCCTAGTTCCTCTCTTATATCTTCATTCCTCACTCTATCTCTTCTCGTTTTTCCACACATACCTATTAATTATAAATTAAACTAATATAAACTTTCAAAATTCAACAATGAAAAGACTAAAGCTAACTAGACTAAACAAATGATAACAATAAACCAATACTGAAAGCAAATAACAAAATAACTAGCGTTATAATGAATGTGTGTAAGTGTAGTGTAATCGGATGAAGTGTGTAGGTGTGTGGGTGGGTGTGTGTGTGTGTGTGTGTATATGTGTGTAAAAGTTGGCAGGGTGTGAGTATTTATAGGTGAGTGGAAGGAGGGTAGAAGGTTAGGAAGGAGCGAGGTGAAAAAGGTTTACAGACAAGATAAGTCCATCATTTTTAGCTTCTTCTTAAATGCATGGATGCTGTCAAAGTGGAAGTCAACCTGACCAGAGATAGCATTTCCGATGCTCATTAGGCGAGGGAGTGGACTGTTCTTCAGATAGTTTCTGTTGTGGGCTCTTCTTATGAACGGCTCAGAAGATCTAGTAGTTCCTGGAACATGAAACTCGACTAGCTGCAGCAGTTCTGGGCAGTCAAGAATTCCACGAATCAACTTGAAGAGGAACACAGCATCAGCAACAGCTCTCCGATGCTCCAAAGGCCACAGGTTGAACTTCAGAAGCTCGAGTTGATCAACAGGCACATCCCAGCAACGATAGCCCAGCGAGAACCCCATCATTCTAATGTAGTGACGCTGAATTCCCTGAAGTCTGGTTATGTGAGTGTCTAGGTAAGGTCGCCATACGACGCCGCCGTATTCTAGGATTTGGAGTACAAAGGACTTATACAAAAGACCCAGTGAATGTGCTGAAAGACCACTCTTCGCCACTCTGGCAATAAGACCGATGACTCGTCTAGCTTTTGTGCAGATGTCATCAATGTGTTGCTCACAAGATAAAAAGGATGTGAGATGGATACCAAGGTCTCTTATGTCACTACAACGTTCCAGGGTTGCTCTATCAGCAGTGTAGTTGTTGACAACAATGTTTCCCCTTCTACTGAAATTAATTACTTTACATTTCTTCACATTAAGAGACATCTGGTTCATCTCACACCAATGCATAACATGATTAAGGGACCTCTGCAGAACATCACAGTCTTCTCTAGTCTTGATCGGGTAGAACAGCTTAATATCATCAGCATATAGTAGAAACTTAGATTCAATACTTTCAATAATATCATTGATGAAGACATTAAAAAGATAAGGTCCAAGCAGGGAACCCTGAGGAATCCCGGATTTCACTGGGAAGGGATCAGACATACCGGAGCTATATTTCACTACTGAAAATTAGGGATGGACGAGAGGAGATTTTTAGGTTCGGGAGGGAAACGAGAGGGAAATTAATTTCCTCCCAAATTTCGGGAGGGAAACGGGAGGGAAATTAATTTCCTCCCAAATTTCGAGAAATTTTCGGAGGGAATTTTTCCCAGCTTATCATACATTAATTTTCAAACAGTAGATAAAACAAATAAACCAAATCATTTTATAGTAATAATAATTAATTGGTATGTGATCTAGTAGGAAATTCAACCATTAATGTTAAGGCACATTTATGTACTCCTTATTTTATTAAATCTTTTTTATTTTTTGCCTGCTATCCACAAAACAGAAAAAAAACAAACAGGTTTAGACTAAACAATAACAGATTACACACTTAATAAACAAAGCAATCTTATTTGATATAACTGAATTAAAATTGTAAATTTTAATTAAAATCATCATAAAAACTAGACATGGATGAATTCTTCAATTAATTAACTGAACTACATTATAACTAGGAACTGAAGTTGCACACAGAGCCAGCATCTTGGCAGTCCCTTCCTTATTCCCCTATTCCCCCCCCCCCCCCCAAATCCTCACGGATAAACTTAGTAATTATTACTGCACATGTATTGACTATTGTAGAGATGTGCATTTGTTTTAATTCTATTAATAACTGCCACTGTAGTCATAAGAAAGCAACCTCTATTTCTTCTCTGTGATTGTCAACTAATCACACAGGCGGTCGATCTGGTTTATCTGGTAGTTCCGATCACGGTAGCGAAGCTTTTGGGCAAAAGCTGGATCAAGTGATTCTACGATTCAGGCGTCATCGCCAAACACAGTCGATTGCTTTCAAAATTGTCGCTTTTCAACAAAAAATTGATTTTGTATACGCCATAAAAAGTGGATCTGTAGTTATTTTATTCAGTAATATAATAATGGTTATAATAAAATGGAAATAAGCTGTGAAATATAATCAAATTTGTAAATCTAGATGCCAAAATACTGGTAGTTTAATGGATCGATAGTAATAATTTAATAATTGTGCACCTAAATATAAATTTAAAAGTCGTTTACGATCAATTATTTTTAATAAATTATGATCGGTAATGAATGTGTGCAACTCGAAACTACTTCGATACATAGAAAGATAATCATTTCATCACGAGGAATTTCTGACGTATTGGAGTGACAACGGTATACGTAATCGGCAAATGTATGCCTAGCAGACGAGATGTAATCTGAAATATCAGCTAAATGCCAACTGGCAACTGGTGATACAAAGTAGATTTGTGCAGCTAAATTATAAATTTATGAAATATACACAAGAAATATAAAGTTTCGGTTCAATAAAAATTATGTTCCTTATTGCTAAATCTGTCCGTTTTAATAAATAAATAATAATATAATCTTTGATTTGGATTGAATTGTTTTGCATTTAACATCGACGTAGTAGTAACAATTATGATCAGGGAACCGTTCACTGAGTTCACAAATCAAAATTATCGTATTGTAATGCATTTTACACTCCATCTGTGTTACTTTCTAATCTAGTCAGGAAACCGATCGACAGTTTGACAGAAGAAAATATCGTATGCCTGCAAATGTTACATGCACATTTGGCGATCCAAAGTGTTCACAAACAGATTATTAATTGACATTCGCTACAGCTATATCTACTTATTTTTTATTCAATTGAAAATAAATAAATATTGTTACGTCGCACGATACTTGAACGCCATCACGATATTTTATATGATATGATACGATATTTTCTTCTGTCAAATCATTGGATGATTCCCTACTCAGAGTAAACACGGATCACAATCACCTCACGGGAAATCAGTGGCGTATATATGGCCCCCCCCCCCCCCCGAAATATACAAAATTAAATATTTGTTTATCCATAAATAAAAAAAATGTTCATCACATTTTATGTATTAATGTATTAATATTTCTAAACATATACAATGATATCGGTGTAATTGTGTACATTATAAACATATATCATTTTAACTTAAAACATAATATTATCTCAATTTTGTAGGAGCTAGAATAGCGTAAAATGACATCTCCATGAGTTTACTTTTTGAACAATTTCCCGGGGGGGTACCCCCGGACCCCCCGGTAATGTGTCTTGGTAATACTTGCTTAACCAAGATCGGCCCCCCTGAAAAAAATTTGTATACACTGCGGGAAATATACGATAATTTCAATTCGGAAACGAGCAGAACGGTTCATTGTATGTACTTGAGAGAAATGGACTTTTGCCATGGGAAGGAAGATTTGTTGTTTTGTTGGACAGTAAAGTGACCTGTTCTTGGGAGCAGTTTGATTGAATGATTTTACGTTACTGACACACACAAACATTGGAATATAGGCCCACTCAGTTTTCGTTCATTATCATTTGGGTTTCGGTCAACAGTTCTGTCCTATACTAGATTTGTTTAGTTGGATCATAGATCTCGGTAACTTGTTCGACTTTAATAGTTTTTTTTGAGCATCGTGATCCGGATATCTCGTTCACTTAGATGAGCTTTGTCAAATGAACGGGTCGTGAGAACGTCACATCTACGTTCGACCCCAACTGTCGACTCCGACTGTCAGTCGTCAGTCACTATGTAACTTCACTGCCACACTATAAGCAATAAATTACATTCCACGGTAATCGAGACACAAGCCTATCATAATTTTATTAACCATATTCATAATCATATTCATTTTAATTTATATTGATTGAAAAAATCCGAACTTGACCATGAATGTCGATTATAACCGTGTTGTTGAGATCGAACTATTTAGTTGGTTACATCTTAGAAAAACTCTCGAATGGAATTCCCGATCGTAACAAAATTTCCTTCTCGCAGGACGAGAATTATAATTTCCCGGGGAATTCCCGAAATTTCGAGACTCGTCCATCCCTACTGAAAATCTATCACTCAAATAGCTATTAATCCAGGTCAAAAGAGGCTCGCAGACTCCATATCCTTTCAGTTTTTGAATCAACAACTTGTGGCACACCTTGTCGAAAGCCTTACTAAAATCTAGGTAAATGGCGTCAACCTGCAGGCCCTGAGAGAAACAAGTGTAAATAAAGTTACTAAACACCACGAGGTTGGTAACTGTAGAACGGCCGGGTGTGAAGCCGTGTTGCTCTACAACTATGATGTTTCTAAAGACAGGTTTCAACTATCTAAGACAATGGCTTCACATATTTTGACAATGGGTGACTGAATAGTTATGGGCCTATGATTACGAACGTCGCTTCTATCACCAGCCTTGAAGATGGGTGTAACGTAGCTCGTTTTTAACCCGGATGGAAAGACACCGCACTGGAGACTACTATTAAACAAGCAGGCCAGGTCCGCACTCAATAAATCACCACAGTATCGCAACACTCGAGGGGGAATACAATCAGGACCACAGCCCTTGGACACATCCAGAGAATCAATAAGTCTTTTAACTTCAGAGGGTGACGTCGTAATTTTGGAGATGTGTAAGTTATTTTCCTTATCGGGAAAGTCAGGAATGCAAGCACTACAGTCATTGAAAACATTAGAGAAATGCTTGGCAAACAGATTGGCCATCTCATCAGGATGGTTAGCCTCATCAGGCCCAAGTCTAACAGAGGAAGAACAATTTGCTGTGCGCCTAATATTCTTAACATGGGACCTAAAAATCTTCGGGTTCCTAGGTAAGATGTCATCAATGTGAGAAATATACGACTGATAGCATTGAAAGGATTTTATCCTACATGTGTTCCGGGCTTGGGAAAATTTGAGATAATCACTTTCTAGGCCAGATTTCTTGTAATTTTTGTGAAGTACCTTCTTCATAATCACCTGCTCCCTTAACTGCTTATCAAACCACGTTGGAAAGGAAGATTTGTTAACCCTCTTCAGAGGTGTGTGCGACTTGATAATATTGCTCAAAGAAGTGAGGTAACTATTAAAAGTGGTTTCTACACTCGAGTGAAGTGAGGCAACATCAATATGTAATTTGGATAAATCCGATCTTATCTGTTGTAAGTCGCATTTGAAGTAGTTGGGGGCATACGATGACTTCCCATTAATGGAAAGTTCGGATTCCATAGCAAGGTCAAATTCGATGGCTGGATGGTGCAAATCCTCACAAGCGAGCAAATCCTGAGCCTTGCAACAGCGAATATTGGTATTCGCAAAAATCAAATCCAGTTTGTTTCCTTTATCATTCAATATATCGTTATATTGCTCAAGATCATGACTGCACAAAACATCGTACAGGAGATTTTCAGACGCTTCAGGTGAGACAGAATTTCTTAGATTAAAATCTCCTAGAACTATGATGAAATCATATTGAGAAGTTGCCAAGATAAAGGCGTCGAATGCATCACAGAATGACTGGAATTTAGATAAGGATGATCCGGGAAGAATGTAGGCGACACATAATAAAAGATTCTTTTGAAGTTCCAGCGCGACTTCAAGAAACAGTGCTTCAAATCTCAAAGCAGGATAATTGTGAACTTTGACATCTGAAAAAGCGGGAACGGCCACTAATACACCACCACCACCAACCTTATCACTAGTATCCGAAGACCTGACGCATCTAAATATCTTGTGGGGACCCCCACCAAACTCTCCATCACAAACAGAGGTATCCAACTTAGTTTCCGTGAGGATGACAAGATCATAGGGCGAAGAGTTGAAGTTCTGAGTAAAGTTTGGTAACGTAGATCTAATGCCATTAATATTTTGGTAGTAAAAACTAATTCTAGCATTGCCGTTGGTACATATTAGTTTTTTTGGTTTAGGGTAACAATTTTAGGAGTGCCATTACGATACTTTATTGAAAGATTGCGCTCACCAGCTGAAATCCTAGTTTCGAGCTCCTTTCTCAGCTTGTCCAGAGTTTTCAGCTCGAGTGGAGTATGATCACGGGAAAGTTTAAGATCTCTTAGAAGGGGATTTTGTGCTACAATCCTGTCAGAGGAAAATCCCTCAATCACCTTGTTTTTATCGGCTTCAAAGGCAAAGATTACTTTAATCGGCCGTATTTTATCACTAACTGGTTTGCCAATCCTAAAGTGTTTAAGGCGACTACTCTCGATATTAACACCAGAAGAATTAACAACTTGTTTTATAACATCAAGATCATAGGTTTTCTTATCAGTCAGATTCTTAGAGGTAGATTCAGGTACAGGATTGTTTATCTTTATTTTATTTGTAACATAATTTAATTTGTTTTAATTTGAATGAAAACAGTAGATGGTAAGTACATTCATGTCAGATAAGGGACTTATCTGTACCCTAGAATATGCGTGTACAATTGGGCTTGAAAGATTGTGACCTACTCGTTATATTTAGCGCATATAAGAGATTCAAAAAATGGAGGGGAAACATTCTGCTGCCGCACATTATGGGCGTAACTAACTTCTTCCTTCAAACTCCAGTTTTTGTTCAACTTCTGCAACAGTTTCATACAAAATAACTGTGATGAACTGTATAAATTTGTTTGATATGTTTATATAAATATGGTGCCTGTTGTGCCTAAGTGCAATATTGCTCTTTGTAACATAGTATGAGGCCAAATGTAGACGTGCATTTAATATCACATTGGTTAAATATTCTTGCTGTTCCTATCTCTTTGCCTTTCCCCTAAATTGTCTTTTACTTTCTTAGACTGACAGGGTTAACAGTACTTTCTTTCAGGTCTACTCAAGGTGATGTAGTCAATAATTATCTCATGAAGTAAAGTTTGTATTAGATTCATTTTTTTTTTAATTAAGCCTTGTTTTGATAGATGCCAGAAGTGATACAGGAAATGGAAGAATACAGGTTGCAAGTGTCTCATACACTTCAGTCATGTTTGCAATCAGATGGTCGTAGGAGATATGCAACACCTCCACAGCAGATCTCTCCCTTCAACCGTAGAGTACAGCCAGAAGTAATTAGTTCTTCTGGTGG
Organism: Stictocephala bisonia; assembly: GCA_035578905.1. Taxonomy (NCBI): domain Eukaryota; kingdom Metazoa; phylum Arthropoda; class Insecta; order Hemiptera; family Membracidae; genus Stictocephala; species Stictocephala bisonia. The sequence goes on along the minus strand of JAQJVL010004265.1, from coordinate 20,661 downwards.
AGAATGGACAAAATATGAGGGAGATTATGTCATTGGCAATGAAGTAAGTCTGTTATTAATATTGATTTCATGTCACCCACTGCAGGGTAGCAGATCTTATACTTACTATGTGTTTCAACAACTTGCAATGAAGTAAGTCTGTTATTAATATTGATTTCATGTCACCCACTGCAGGGTAGCAGATCTTATACTTACTATGTGTTTCAACAACTTGCAATGAAGTAAGTCTGTTATTAATATTGATTTCATGTCACCCACTGCAGGGTAGCAGATCTTATACTTACTATGTGTTTCAACAACTTGCAATGAATTAAGTCTGTTATTAATATTGATTTCATGTCACCCACTGCAGGGTAGCAGATCTTATACTTACTATGTGTTTCAACAACTTGCAATGAAGTAAGTCTGTTATCAATATTGATTTCATGTCACCCACTGCAGGGTAGCAGATCTTATACTTACTATGTGTTTCAACAACTTGCAATGAATTAAGTCTGTTATTAATATTGATTTCATGTCACCCACTGCAGGGTAGCAGATCTTATACTTACTATGTGTTTCAACAACTTGCAATGAAGTAAGTCTGTTATCAATATTGATTTCATGTAACCCACTGCAGGGTAGCAGATCTTATATTTACTATGTGTTTCAACAACTTGCAATTTTTTCCATTAAAAGATAATCCTTGCATTTTGTCAAGTATATTCAATTTTTTTTCTCTTCAACATAACTTGTTGAACTTCTCTTTGTTTATATTGTATTATTGCAAGGATCTTGTTTAACTGAATTTGATGGGACCGAGGCAATGCAGTTAGATGATAATTCGGTTCATACGGAACGATTTAAAAATCATCTTTTTAGAGGAAAAAAAACACCTGTTACGGATGGATAGTGCCTGCAGTAGCATGATAGTAGATCCGAAATACAGTCCTGTGCAGAGGGTGGTTCATAATCATGTTTTGTATGTAAAAAATATTAGGCACTATAATAGCTACTTAACATAATTAGGTGGTAAATTGCTATGTTGTAACATATTCGTTAAAAATATCAGAATAGTTACAATTTTATTTTTGTTTATCTTTAATTTCTCAAACACAGGAGAAATTAAAACAAATGTTCATATTTCTTGGGTAAAATTTAATTGAAAATAAAATAAAATAGATCTTCAACAAAATAAAAATGTTAACTTCTTCTTGTCAAAATACTTAAAATTAAAAATTAAACTTAAATACTTTTCAAGAATAATGGTATAATACAAAATTAAACTTTTCAATATGTCAAATTCTTTATGTATGTTTCTTAAAAGGATTTAATGTATGATTGAATGATGCTGCCTCAGGAATCTGCAAAACACCAAAATAACCAATAGTTATTGTGATTTTTAAATTTCCTTTTTGTTTATTACTAAAATATGACTTCTGACAAAATGTACTAAAATATCGCTAGAAGAGCAGCACTTTAAAGAACAAGAAAAACTAAGAAACATTTACTAGGTTTTGGTGTGTACAGCAAAAAGGGCAGGGGACAAAGCTAATAACTAGAACGAGAATCTACAAACAAATAACTAAAGTCGAACTTACGTTGCTTCCAGAGAACAGTTGAATTTAAACCAAAAGCACCACCTGACATATCAATATCCCGCCCAATCAAACAACACTCTCGCTGGGCAGCACAATAACTTATCGAAGCTTCCCAAGGGAAAATTGCTGAACTTCGGAACGTAGTGGAAGAACGGTTTAAAAAGTGGTGAACTTAATACAGCAAAAGACAGCGGCGAAACAGCCCGAAAAGACCATTCCTCAAAATATTTACATAGACTCCCCCACTACAAGCAAAAAGCCTCAACAAAAGGGATGAGAACCAATCAGGGACATTGAGGAGGAAGTAAACGTAACAACGTCACCAAAACCTGTAAATTGCAGAAAACATGTCGTTCTCACTCGACATGAAAAGATCATGGTGTAACAAATATTGGTTATTTTATTTCTATTGGGAAAAATCTAATTTTTTATTTTGGGGTCTAAGATTCTTAATTTTTATGAATAACTGCAAAGTTTTGATTGAAATTTTAGACTTTGAATTAATTTTCTATTGCAAGTACTTTTTGTAATATTTTAATTTTTCCAAAATCAATGTAACCAAACATTGTTACAATATTGATTCATATTTTAAGTTCAAGAATATTATTTTATTGTACATTAAATTACCTACAAGGGAGTGAGACAGTCATATGTACAGCCGACTCAAGTACTAGTCATGTACAGTCGATCCAGAAAGCTATTATCACCGTACCGCCACTGAGCTGCACACGCTCAGGCTGCCTCTACATCACAATACATCAGCTGAGTTACATCTCAAACTATAATTTAATGTTTTTTACAGTACATACTATTGTAGATAACAATCTAACATGTGTTAATAACTGGATAGAAGAGCTTTGTGTTACAATGTATTTCATCATAACGTTCTTTATCTATCTTCATCATAAGTTTTTTAGACTCTAATTGGTTAATCAAGACTAGTGTGTAGGAGTAGATCTTGTATTATTTAGCACTTAAACCACCTTTCTTCGAGTTTATTTTGGCATTTAAATAAACAAGTAATTTATAAATACGGCAATGAGGCAAATTTTCCTGTAACATTTTACATTGCTATCTAATAAAATGCAAGATTTACATATTACTCATAATCTTGATTAATTTATATACGGCCCTGGTTTTGAAAAATCAGTATAGACCTCTGCCATCATAAGTGAAACAAGACAATTTACCAACAACATTTAGGGCCTTACAATGTGAATCAAATTAATAATGAGAAGGAAATAAAGCACAATGCAATAAAAATGAATCTAACACGCAAAAGGTGAGGAAGAGAGGAAACAATATTTTGAAATCTCACAACTTCAAACCGTGTTAAACTAATCAAAGTAACTAGTTTTATAAAGACAGTTCATCATGCCTACTCAAATATTTTGCAATCAGGAAACTTAATTCATATTATAAAGTGTATTATCTAGGAGCCACTTTGTTAGTTTATTTCACAATGGGATTTTCTATTGACTAAAATTTTGCAGAATGACTTTAAATATTGCTTTTATGCTATCCATATCATCACTTCCTAATCGTTACCAGTAATCCTTTTGAAAAAAATTTTTCTTCTGTTTTTAAAGCAAATTCTGTGGCTTCTCTTGCAAGAATGGTTGAAGTACAGTAAACCTCATTTTATCCGGATAATGTAGCGTTATCATAATCCGAAAAAAACAAAATTCAAGATAAAAATTGGGTCAACATTGGTGAAAGACGCCTACACAATAAAATAGGCAATGTACCCTCCACAAAGGTGCGTGGGTGGTCTGGCGTACTTCATTTGTGTGAGATTATTCTGGGAACTGAAAGAACTCCTGAATACTTTACTATAAATAAACTTAACTGAAGTCAGTGTTTTTAAGTAAATGAACAACAAAAATTCGAACCTACAAGATGCAATCCATATAGTAGCCTACATTTTGTTGACTATTAATGTGACTAAGATGGTATGGACAGTGATAAACGTCTGGATAGGAAGGTCTTATGAATAAACGAGCTTTATACCAGATAAAATAGTGTTTAATAACGTTTAATGTCACACTAGAAAGTATTCTGTACTATCTATATTCAATATTTTGCGTATTCATAACCGTACTATAACCTTAAGTGTCTACGGACGCAACTCAGCGGCAACTATTAGAAATAATAAAAAGCGCACAACATGACAGCTAGCAACTTTAGTGTTCCATGTGGATCGTCCAAGAACAAATCCAAATACAATACAGTACGTACAGTTTGCTGTGTACCGGGAACCATGCCTGCTCGTCTACGATACTATGCAAACAACAATGCTGTAATGAGTCAATTGCAACCTGAATCGGTAATAGGCAATAGCAAAAAGAGTTGCCACAAGACATCAATATCACAGGACTAGTTTTCTTTTTCTCTCTTTCTTTAGGTAAAAATTCATTTACGAACGAGGTGTGGGACTCCTAAACTACCCACAAAAAAAATAACCCCTCTTTTACTAAGATTAGCCTGAAACATGTGATAACAGATTTTGCAAAGTGACCCATATATATATAAACAGCAGAATCAGCAGCTTTATAATTGAATGCAATATAAAACTTATTGATTTAAATGTGTTACAGGTTTTGCAAATAAACCCAGATTTAGAGTATAACGTTCATTTCCCAATAAGAAGAGGGGAACTTAATATTCATAGTGGTATAGGAGGCTCCTTGACTTCTGTACTGACTGATTTGCAAGACATCTGGAACTGGGTGATCAGCTACAAACTGAACATACCTCTGACAGATCTCAAGGTTTGTAAATAACAGTGGCTACTGTATCACTCGGAATAGTTTGTTACTTTAGTCATGATTGTCTTTATAAAAAGTAATCATTATTCTATTCAAGTGCCTTTAATTATTAAGGTAGTGGAATTATTAGTAATGGGGTCTTAATACTAAGGCCGCTCTTACCAATATCATTTATATATTTATAATACTGTGTTATCCATATCTTTGTAGTATCTCGCCTGAGTTGAAGATAGCACATTTTCGAATCCTGACCTGGGCTTAAGGTATCAGTAATGTTCACCATATTTATTTGATCTTAAGATGCAGATTGCCAAAAGTACATAAGTTGTTCAAAACTGCAACAAAGAAGTTCATCCTTTGTGTTTTGGAAAGGACACTATGTGTCAGTACCTCTGCGTTGTTTTCAGTTGTATCTTTATATAGTCCATATAGTATAGTGTGTTACAACTGGTTTTATAGTTTCATAGTAAGTGATCAGAGTTAGTGTATTAGAACCTTTTTTGAATGTTGGACAAATTGGCAGTATCAACTATTACATAAATTGTGTTCTTCACTACTATAAAAGATAGCCACTTCAAATTTATTGCATTTTGCTATTAACACATACAGTGCCAAGGCCAAGTTCGTTTTCACTTTGTGTGGCTGCATACATGTTTGTTGCCATACATTAAAAACATTTTTAATTTATGGCAAACATTTTTTTCAAAAACTCATTTTTGTGTGTGTCAATAAAGCAAATTTAAATTGAATCTCATGTCATGGGTCCTTATTTTGCTTCATTATAAGTCTAAGATAAACAACATATGATGTGGATTTGGATAAGAAAGCAGACTTAATTTTTAAATAAATCTTTGAAAGTACATATACCAAATTCTATCTCTCATCCACTTATTGCATCTCTTTTCTTATAATCTTCTGCTGTTTTTGACTCATAATGAGACTTGAAAATTTCCACTTGCCACTTTGCCAAGGGCTTTATAAGGGTAGGATACATTTCCTATCTTAAAACTTAAATCAAAGCAATCAGGCACTGACCCTATTGTGAAAAACTAATATTATACAGTCTGTTATATTTTAGTTGATAATTTCACATCACAAACATCACAATTTGTAATAGTAATATATATATATATATATAGCCAAGCCATAAATTAGTTAAAATATGTTAGTACGAGGCGTGTTTTTAAAGTAAGTACCGTTTTGGAATCCCGCTGCTGTAGCGCTGCAGTCGTCGTTCAGCGCATGCATGCTGGGTACTACTATCTATTGGCAAGCCACAACCGTCGTTATGGATCCAATCGACTGTATTTAAGGTCACTTATAATGGTTTAAAATTCCTCCTCCGGTTAATAATGCCGCCGACTGTGAATTATGCGCTGTGTACATTTTCATAACGCTAAGGGTGTGGAAGCAGCTGATACTCATCGTGAGTCTGTCACAGTGACAATAAATTTGGTTTTACAAATCATAACCGTCACGATTCTAATGGTCTAAGAATGTGAGAGAACTGGTTAAACATTTTTTGTGTGATTCTCCGTCAGCATTTTGGTAACCTACCTTAAGCATAATGTTCTGTACTTCAAACGGTCTGTCACAATTTCAATAATCACACTTCTTGACACTTGAAGACACACTACATAATGATGCATTTGTAAAGGGTCTGTTTTCTCTGACTTTTTTCATCAACATTTTGCACCAAGTCATCAGTAATTAGTGAAGGTTTCCGACTTTGTTCATCATCATGCACATTCGCACAACCTTAAAAGCTCTCACCCATTTCCATACCATCCCATCACTCATTCTGTTTTCTCAATAAACTTCACAGATCTCGTGATGAATGTCAGCTGCTTTCATGCTTTTATCATTACGAAAACTTATCACAACATGTACTTTACAGTTGGCGGCATTTTTAATCTGAGGAGGAATTTTAAACATTCATAAACGACCTTAAATACAGTCAAATGGGTCCGTAACGGCGGCTGTGGCTTGCCAAAAGATAGTAGTATCTAGCACGCATGCACTGGACGCTGATCACAGCACTACAGCGGTGGGATTCCAAAACGGTACTTACTTTAAAAACACGCCTTGTATTCAAGGAAAATAGTAAAAGCTATATTTTTAAGTAAATTATATTATTGTATTTTTTAAAATTTTACAGCACTATCGAGCTGTTTTAATAATTCCAGACATCTACAATAGGCATTATTTAAGAGAACTCACCACTCTACTACTGAACAAAATGGGCTTTGGTAGCTGCTTCCTTCTTCAAGTAAGTTTATTTTATTTTATTTTTCTTTTATAAAAAACTTAAATTTTTGGTTTGTTGATTTAAGATGCGAACAGAACAAGTTGGTCGCGGTAGAGGTGTTACATATTATCACTAAAGTATGTGTAAGGACGGGTGAGTTGGCTATGACCACTGTACGTGTTAAGATCGCATGGGTGAGTTATCGCCATTGTACTTGTATGGGTAAATTGTACATGGGTAAACCTTGTAAAATATTCGATTAGACATTAGAACTTGTTGCACTAAGATACACAAAGATATTGAATTTGGATGTTGATACAATCATTGATTGGTTTTCAAAGACCAAAACTATGCAACGATTTTGTTATTTAGACCTCGTTTTAATTTTCACTCTCGCCATTATTTGAGTTTCAAAGAGTTGTAAAATAAAATAAAGTCATGAGTAATACTCTTTATGATTTCTACCTCCCTACAATATTACAACAATTGATATGATTGTTTATACTGTATAAATAGATATTAGAACCTTCCTTTTTAATTTATAAAAAATAATAAAATATTACAAAACTAAATCTTTTAGAATCTGGTAGAATAAGTGTTCAAGTTTTAAAGATAAAATATGTATATTTTAGTTTAGTGTTATTATTTAAGTTACTAAACTTCAGCCATTGAATATATTATTTTGAAATAGATAGTAGCCATTATTATGAAAATGTTGTATGGTTAGCAATTAGTAAGTGTTTATTTATTCTGTAAAAATTACTCGAAAGGTTTGGTTTCCAAAATTACCTACTGAAAATTAGTTTGAAAATTCTACATTGAAACATGCTTACGAAACTATACGAAAGAAATACCAATATATTATTCGGAGAGGGCCCCCAAACCCCAACCCCTTTTGAGGCTTTGGTGGCCACTAGACTTTATCTACCACTCCCAAATGACCCTGGAGTCGCCCTTGTTTGTGTGGATGGTAGTCTGTAGCCTGGTGGAAGATAAATGATCACTCTGGTATGATTTTGTTAATACCTGAGGAAATTTTCTAGGACCATGTAGCAGCCACTTTTGGAGCCGGATTACCGTGTGCTTGTGTAGTCGATTGTGGCCATCAAAAGACATCTGTGTCTTGTGTTGAGGATGGTATTTGTCATCCAGCAACTAGGTAAAGTAGAAATATTAACATTTTCTTTTTTAATGTAAAACTTACGAATGATGTCTTCAGAGTTTAATTTTTTTTATCTAAGGGTTATCAATTCTAACCATTTAAATGTAACTCGCTGCTAGTATAATTTTATCAACAGTATATTCTACTGTATAATATATAGGGGTGTGCGAGTAGTCGAAACTTCGAGTATTTGATCGAGTATTATAAGTTATGAATAAAAAATGTGCTCTTCCTTGTGTTTTATTTTACCCTTAATCATACATTAACAGTTTTGGTACGCGTAATTATGAACTAAACAATACGCCTAATAATAGTTAGTACACGACGACAGTGAACTAGTCGACGTAGTGAACGAGTTCGTTAATCATGATTTGAACTATTTCAATTCAAAGTGAACAAAATAGCTTGGAAGGAAGCGATCACACATGTTGGTTGTCCGAGTCTACTAGTCATTTGTAACCTAACCTAAAATAGCGTGACTAAAACAGAAGTGCAGGTTAGTGTCTTTATGACCCAAGAAAGGGGACGAGAGATCCTGTTCAAGATGCTCAAAAAGACCTGTTACCGATACAAATCTAATGGTCTGTACGCCGTGGAAATTACGCATATTTTCGTTCACATCAATAATACCGCTCAATCAAAAGGATCCCGAGAACGGGTCACTTTAAATCCCAAGAATCAAACTTCCCATCTATTCTAGGCGAAAGTTCATCTCGGTTGTAGTATATGTATGTGCAAAGAACCGTTCATCTCCTTTTCGGAACTGAAATTATTTCTTGCAAGTCGATTGAGGTCTATTTTGTTTTTTATTCTGAGCAGGGAATCGTCCAGTGATTTGACGTAAGAAAATACTGTATCGTATCATTAATAATAAAAGAACACAACAACGGCTAACTAATCAATGTTCTATACAAGTATACAGTCTTTTAATTCTTATTTAATTAAAAATGATTCATTGTTTATTTTACATCAGAACATTAGAAGTGTTGGTAAGAATTTTGACCTTCTGGTTGTTTCGCTGAGCTCGATGGTTGTTAAACCTGATGTTATAATACTAACCGAGGCGTGGTTGAGTACGAGGGAGGAAGCCAGCCTTTACACAATGGAAGGGTATGGCATGTTATCAGTAGCGAGCGATATCCGGAGCGGGGGCATAATTGTTTACTACAAGAATGATAAGCATATCTCCTGTCAGCTGATTGACTCTGCCGTCTATGGGGCAGATTCTATGGCGATTCTTTTAACAATTGGGAATAACTATTCATTTACACTATTAGCAATCTACAGATGGCATAGTTGTCCAATAAACGAATTTCTTGTAAGTTTTCAGCAATGTTTGGCTAGTTTACGTAGTAAGACTGTAATTTGTGCTGGAGATTTTAATATAGACATAAATTTGGAAAATAATTATGTAAACAAATATCTAGAAACACTTAGCAGTTTTGGTTTTGAAAACCTAATAGATGTCAATACACGAGTAACTGATAATAGTTCCACTTGTATTGACCATATATTGTTTAGAGGTAACAAACCGTTGCAAACCGATCCCATAATAATTGATTCTCGTATCACTGACCACCGCAGTGTTGGTCTGTGTGTCTCCATATTAAAGTCAGCAGTGAGTGATGAGGAATGTAAAATGATTATTGATTACGACAAAGTAAATCAATATCTAATTGTAGAACGATGGGAATCGGTATTTACTGCATCTAGTGTTGATGAAGCGTTTGATAATTTTGTAAACATTTTGAAAAATGTAATTAACCAATCGAAAAAAAGGGTGAATAATTTAAATAATGGGCGAAAAAGTAAAATGTTAAAGCCGTGGATGACTAAGGGTCTCTGTCAAGCAATTGAGAATAGGGACAAATTATATAAAATCGTGGTTAGATTCCCTAATGATAGTAGGATAAAAGAAAGGTACAAAGTTTTTAAACACAACATAGAACTGTGGATAAAGATTGCCAAGCACCGTTATTATGATACTTTGTTTGATAGGACTAAGAACAATCACAAAGCTCAGTGGAAAATCATTAATAATTTAAGTGGTAGGGGTAAACCTGATAGAGGCCCTATAAAAATCAACATAGGAGATGCAGTTATTACAAACCAAAATTCTGTTGCAGAAGAGTTTAACAAGTTTTTTGTGGATGTCCCCTCTTCTCTTGCTTCATCTCTTAGTGTGGCACAACCGGAGCATGAGATGTCCTGTAATAACCTGTTTAGATGTAAGGCGGTAACAAACTCAATTTTTTGGACTCCAGTGACTGAAGATGAAATTAATAAGTTAATTCTTGGACTGGCCGTAGGGAAGGCACCTGGGGGTGATGAAATATCTGCAACTTTTGTTAGAAAGGTAGCAAAAATAATCTCACCTGTTCTTGCTTTTATTTTTAATATAAGTTTAGCAGAGGGGATCTTTCCTCAGGAACTAAAAATTGCACGAGTTGTGCCCATCTTTAAGAAAGGTTCGGCTCATTCAATTGGGAACTATAGACCAATATCTTTACTGTCAATTTTTTCAAAATTACTTGAAAAGGTTGTAAAGTTAAGACTGGTAAATTTTTTAACTCTGAACAAATTTTTTTCACCTTCTCAATTTGGGTTCAGGGAGGGATTAAATACAGAGCTGGCACTGCAGGATTTTATTGCTCAGATTCACACTAATTTAAATTGTCAAAGTAAAAATAAAGTGTCCGGATTATTTCTAGATATTAAAAAAGCCTTTGACACGGTCAATCATAATCGACTATTGTCCAAATTAGAACTAGCGGGTATACGGGGGATTGCACTAGGATGGTTTGCATCATATCTACGTAACAGACAGCAGTATGTTGATCTTGGCTGCAACAGAAGTTCAGTCCAAACAATTCGTTGCGGTGTACCTCAAGGCTCAGTACTGGGCCCTATTTTGTTTCTTATATACATTAATGATTTATATTTTGGCCCGTTTAAGGGGAAAATTACAGCATTTGCCGATGATACAGCACTTTCATATGGGACATCAGCGGTAAATATGCTAAGATCAGATGTTCAGCATGATATCAGGCTTCTAGCCTTATGGTTCTTATGTAATAAACTATCATTAAATGTGGAAAAATCAACTATTGTAAATTTTTCATTGTATCAAAGCTTTACATTTGATGAACCTTTAAAATTCCATTGTGTTGACTGCAACGAATATTTATGCTCATGTAGCATTCTTTCTCAGAGCAACACTGTAAAATATCTAGGTCTTATAGTTGATGAGAAACTAGTATGGAAAGATCACATAAACACAGTAAAAAAATATCTTTTAATGTTTTTGCGTAAATTTTATTTCCTTAGGCCTCTCTGTCCTGATAATATTTTGTGTCAGGTGTATTATGCTTTTGTTCATTCAAAGTTGAATTATGGTATTTCTTGTTGGGGCAGCACTTATATCACGCACATAAATCCTCTGTTGCGTATTCAAAAATGTTTTATTAGAATAATTAGAAGGAAACGTATGCGAACTGAGTCTCTACCATTATTTGTTGACCTTGGTATATTACCCCTGAGATACTTGTTTGTTTTCAAAGTGCTCTTTTTATTTTTTAAAGTAAGTGGAAATTTTGGTGCAACTATTGATCTTCCTGTAAATAGACCTAACACTAGGCAAAGTGATTTTATTAGACCACCTAAAGCAAATAGTGCGTTTTTTCAAAAAAGTTTCTTGTTTTTAGGACCAAAATTTTATAACCAAGTACCACGTATGGTGAAAGATTCTCGAACTTTACAATCAATTAAGAATAATTTAAAACGGTGGTTGCTGAAATTGTCTAAGGCATATGTTGAAGACCTATTTTTAGTGCTACAGTAGGCTAAGAAAAAAAAAAAAAAAATGTATTCTTTATTATCAAAGTCTGTGTGTGAATCGGTGCATGTCGTGAGAGCCTGTGAGAAAGTGTGTGTGTGTGTGCGCGTATGTGTTCAAGTTCAAGTCCAAATAACTTTATTTATTAATATTCAATACAATTTGTACAACTGTAACCATGTGTTGTACAAACACACATACGATTACCAAAACGTTATGCTAAGTTATAATTAACTATCCTAATCAGTCTTGAATGAATAGTGACAAACTTAAAAATAAATGGGTTCTTCTAACTCTCAATGTGTGTGCGGGAGTGGGTGAGTATGTAGGTGTGCGAGTGTGTTTAGGTGCGTGAGAGAGTGAGCGTGCGCTGGTGTAGGTGTGCGAGTGTGTGTAGGTGCGCGAGATAGTGAGTGTGCGTATGTGTGTGGATGTACGTGAGCGCGCGTGAGTGTAGGCGTGCGAGTGTATGTAGGTGCGCGAGAGTATGTGTGGGCGTGCGCGCGTGTGAGAATGTTTGTATGTGGGGGGATGTGTATGTGGGTGTGTGCGAGCGTGTGTGTGCGTGTGGGTGTGCGTGTGCGCGAGCGCTCGTGTATGTGTATGTAGGCTTACCTGGCAATGACTGCATGCAAGTTATTTTGTTTTCCTTCAAATAATATTATATTTTTACAGTCTAAGTCCAACTGAGCTCCTGCATGCAGACAGGGGACATTTCTGATCCCCTTGCATGTCAGTATATTTCCCTGCAGCAGTTTTGGTAGTTTTTAGTTTAGTTAAGATAAGTTGCAATGGTACATATATATATATATATATATATAGTTTTTATCTTGAGCGTCTTTTTTTTATATACTGTTAAAATAAGGACATCATGTAAATTTTGTATGCTGTATGGGAGAATAAACAATTTTCAATTTTCAATAATATCGAAATGGCGTTCTAGCAGCGTGTGATACAACATTATTGATTTATTTTCTGTCAAATAAAAATATTTATATATATATATATCCGTGGCGAACGTCTATTAATTATTATTCCATAAACACCTTAGATCGCCAAAACTGTGTGTAATATTTGCGCATACGATATTTTTTTCCTGTCAATTTGTTGAACAGTTTCCTGACTAGGTTAGACAGTAACACAGTTGGAGTGTAAAAGGTGGTAAAGTACGATAATTTTGATTCGTAAACTCATTGAACGGTTCCCTGTTCACATTGACATCGATGTAAACTGTAAAACAAATCACGAATCAATCCAAGTGATGGAGAAACATGTTGGAAGACCTTTTCTAAACAAAATACGACGAATTTAGAGATTCGGAAAATAATTTTTATTGAGAATAATTATTATTATTCATAAGTTTATATTTCAGACTTCATCTCATCGCCAATATCGGCTAGACCTATGATATTAGCCGACTACGTCCATGGTTTTCATTCGATTACACCAGGTTTTCATGAATTTCTCGTTATGAAATACTTATTTACCTGTTATTCAGTGTAGCCTCATTTATCGAAATAGTTTCAAGTTGCATGCATTTCATTACCGATCATAATTTAAAATCTAATTCATCCTAAGCGACTTTAAAATTTATTTTTAGTAAACCTGCTTAGTTATTATTATCAATCGATTGAACTAGTCTTTGTCATTCGATTTTCAAATTTGATTATATAATTCAGCTAATTTCCGGTTAGTTGTAACCTTGTTATTACTGAATTAAATACTCACAGAATACAGATCCACTCTTCTTGGCGTACACAATCAATTTTTTTTAGGGGAGCCAATTCTGAAAGCAAATGACGCCTGAATTTTAACATCCGTTTAGTTGGATGCAGCTTTCGCCAACAAGCTTTGCTACGTTTTCACGGTACACTTTGAACTGAACCACCAGATAAACATATAGGCCGGCTGTGAAACAGTATAATTGCCTTGCATAGAAAATCTGATCTGTGATATGAGTGAACAGATTAAATCTTTATAATCCACGTTGTTTCTATTAATAATATAATTTCTTAGTTTCTTTCATCATATTAGTTATGAAAAAAGGTTAAACAAAACAATGCCACATAAAAATATCGGAAGGCAGGAATTAAAAAGTTTTATTTATCAAATGTTACAGTTACAAACAACGAATCAAAATTATTGCGTTCAGTTTAGATGTATATATTTACGAATCTGGCAAAACTTAAAGGCTTAGGATGGTGTCTGCCTTTTTCAGTTGTCTTGGGTGAACAGGAAATCCTGTAAATACTCGATACTCGAAAAAAATGCCAACTACTCGACTCGAACTCAAAAATCACTACTCGCACACCCCTAATAATATATATACCAAGAGTAAAATGATAATTTATTCAGCTAGTTTTCTTATTTGTAAGGCTGGACCTAAAAAGGTTTCGGTGAGGGAATCAAGAAAAAATTAATTTCCTCCAAGAAAATCTGAAAACCATCGAAAGGGAGTTTTCCAGGTAGAGATTATAGATTTTGAATAAATTCATCGTATTTATATCAATATTTTATAAATACTGTAGCTATTTTAACCCTTTAACAGCTGAGTTTTGATCAGCTGTACCCCCCCCCCCCCTCTTAGATCAGGGATTTTAAGGCAAAATAGGTTTTTAAATATATGTTTGTATTTAAGCCTTGAATAAGTAAATAAAGTATTTTATTTGAATCTTTTAATTTTTTATGTTTTGAAGAGTGAAAATTACCATATTTTGTAAGAATAAACTTTACTTTTTAGGTATTTATTTAGATAATAGAGCAATAAAATACAATAAAAACATATTTATTTTTAAAATGAACATACGGTAAGAGTACTTATAAAAAATATTGTTTATAATGTTACAAAACATTATACAATTGTCGGAGGGTATGGTAATCAACCATACAAGGATGGACGCAAAGAGAGACGTCATATTCCCTACTCATGAATTGTGTCCTTCCTTCGTTTAGGCTTCAGTTTCGAATTACCACGCACATGGCAATATCTTTGAGGTGTTTGATTTTTTGGAGTGGGTTTTATGGGCTGTAAGAAATGTCTCTGGGTGAGTCTAAGGAATGTTTCTCCATTCGAAGGACGACCACCTTTTGGATTTGCCCTCAGCTGACAGTGCCTCTCAATAATTTGCCTTACAAATTCCTTGGAAAGCAAGATAGTTGAGAATGGTTGCCTGTAATTGTCATTTGCATAATATGTGCATTTCTCACTGCAACGTCAAGAAAATAATAAAATAATTTCTTATACCATTTGATTGACTTTCTTGCCGTTACATTGAAGTTGATAGTTGCATACCACCTACGTCAACAGCCCCCATGTGTTTATTTTAGTCTAACACAGCCAAAGGCTTTAGTATCAGTTCACCAGTTGAGCGATAAATTTTTCCAGAATCTGCCATTACACTAGGATGCATTGTCATCAAATATGTGACTTCACGTTTATCCTGCCAACATTCATACATCATATTATCTATAGAAAGTGTCAGTACTGCCCCTAACTAGTTTTGGCAAATGTTTTGGTAGTCCTTGACAGTTCAGTAAACAAGTACCACACATGTTTATTCTTTTGTCATATAGCTCTTGTGGTAAAGATGGAGATATATACCAATTATCTAGGTAAAGTTTGCATCCAGACTGAAAATATGGTTCCATCAGAGTAAGTACTGTCTGTCCTGTCATGCCCTCTTTGTTATGTAAATCAGCAAAGCCAAGCTGAGTCTGTGACCATAGGTATGGTAAAATCGATTCAATAAAACCTGTTTCACAATCTGATAAAATAAACAGTTTTATCCCAAAGCAGGCACGCTTAAAAGGTATACTGGTGGAAAGATAGTCGACGTTTGAACAGAAATAACGTTTCATCTATTGCTACCTGCTCAAAAGGTTTGAATTTTGATGAAAAAGTATTGTTCAGGGTGCAAAGAATCTGACTAATTTTGTGAACTCTACCAATTAATTGTGTGTTTGAAAGATTTTATTTGCTGAAATGAAGCATTCTAAGTATTTGTTTGAATCTATTCCTGCTCATAACTTGACGAAATATTTTGGTTTCTATGATAGGATCAGAAGATCAATAATATGATGAGTGCACCATAAGAATACAGAGTGCAAAAAAACATAATAGTTCATCTAAATTTGTTGGTTTCCAATATTTTGGCGCATTTGGAAGTTTACTAATTACATCAGTGTAGTAAGAATTTGTTTCTTCTACTATATGTGTCAATAAATTTAGGAAAAGTTAAAGAAAAAAGTCTAAATTAGAAGAATTTTCTAGAATTTCCATATCAAAGCCAGCTTCAGTTTTGTCAAAATTAAATATATTTAAAACCCATATTTTTTAGCCCCTGAGCTGTTTACAACATTAAAATTAAAATAAATTATTTAAATTTTATTATTACCTTCGTCAACCAGCTCACAAATACGTAACAAATGTTACGGCCGTTTCGACATCAAAGTGTCATCTTCAGACATTTAATACAAAATAAAAAACTAACATAACCAACAAACACATTACATTAATGTGTTTGTTGGTTATGTTAGTTTTTTATTTTGTATTACATTAATGTGTTTGTTGGTTATGTTAGTTTTTTATTTTGTATTAAATGTCTGAAGATGACACTTTGATGTCGAAACGGCCGTAACATTTGTTACGTATTTGTGAGCTGGTTGACGAAGGTAATAATAAAATTTAAATAATTTATTTTAATTTTAATAAATATATTTGGTGTGAAATTATTATCATGTTTCCAGGGAAATACAATTTTTTCCTTTGTTTTAGAAGCTTGGCACAATGTAGGCCTAAGTATGTCATTGGTTTGGTCAAACCTTCCAATAGGCCTAAAAGTTACATTTCTGTTATTTATACTCCTGATTCATCAAATATATCAGACATACCCTCAGAAACAGTTGTAGGTCCATCTCCAGACGGGCCTGGAATAACGTTTTCTTTAACCCTTTTACCGCCATACAATTATTGCCGGTCGAGCGCTCGACCGCCATAGTAGGTGAGGGTCAATGTGTCACTCAGCCGCCAGACGCTAGGATCATAGCGTGTCGCCCGGCCGCCAGAGCATTTTGCCGCTTTTTACAACCGTTCACAAAAACGATTGTGGTTACATCAATTTGAAAGATAGAAGAATTCTGTTTTCACCATTTTATTCAATAAGAAATTATCTTTAATGTGATATGACTTACTAGTCTATTACTAACATCTAACGTTTTCGTAGGAGCAAAAATAAAATGCAAAATAAAGTTTAGAAAATTTTTTTAATTTTAAAGTTAATAAGAAAAATAAAAATGTCATTTTAAAATTCTTTGTATATATAATTTGGTTTGAAATTTAATAGAGAACAATTAAGTAAGTTTTCATTTAAAAAAATTAAGAATTGTTTTTTTTATAAATATATGACTAAAATAGTACAACTCATTTTAATCAGAATTAGGAATAGAAAAGCCTATAGGCGTACATACATAACATACTAGACGAACTAGAATCATCCATACTATCATAAACATTATCATCAATTACAATGTTTGTCCCTGATTGAATAACATTGTTTATCAGTGTTCCTTCACTTACTGGTGAACGTCGCTTATCACACATTTTGGCACTGTACTAGTATAAATATAAAACAAAAATACACTTACATAATAATAAAATTCATATAAACACGATTGAATAAACTATACATACTTGTATCATAACCTAAAAACACCAATCTCAGGAACACAACAGACAGAAACTGATTTCTTCACTATTCAATCAGCTGGGCACTGACAAAAATAATTGACGTTTTTCACATATTTTGTGTTTACTATGCAAAAGTATTGTATTCAACTAAAGTAGATTATATTCTTGTTGTAAATATTGTTCTGAATATAGTGATATATATTTATGCTGAAAAAATTAAATAATTCATTGTATAAACAACAAAAATGCAGAGGGCCTATATATAGGCTCTTGGCGGTCGAGCGTCACTACTCCCAGGGCCTATATATAGGCTCTTGGCGGTCGAGCGTCACTACTCCCAGGGCCTATATATAGGCCCTTGGCGGTCGACTGCCCAACTTATTAGAGCCTATATATAGGCCCTTGGCGGTAAAAGGGTTAATTCATTTATTGAAATGTTCACTGTTGAAGAAGAAATGTCTGAAATAATATCACTTTCCCCGTTATCAGATAGTTCACTTAGGTCAATACAACTAAAATATTCTTGGATAACATCAACACACAGTTTACATTTCGCCATTTCACTTTTTTTACATTCAGCTACAGTGCATTGGCGGCAAACAGCACAAAAGAATTCGTATCAGCTTGCGCAACTTGGAAATTAAATGCACACAGTGATGTAACCACTCAGAGTCAGAAACAAAATACACTACAAGAAAGGTCGAAGTATCCCGAATAGTTCCGTACCAAACATGAAGTAATAGAATCGTCTATGATGCTGCAGCGCCCGGAAATACGATCTCTTAAACACACGCTCGCATATATGCGAGCGTGGCCCATGGGCGGGACATTGAATCGCTCACATATATGCAAGTGTGGTCGTTAATTTTGTTTTCAATTTTGAAATAAGGTTTGAATCAATCCTGGCATCTGACAATACTACAGACTGATCTACACTGTCAACTTAAGTAAATTGAAATATCTTGAGAAATAAACCATAAAAGCTAAACTCAATTGAACCAAGTACTATTAATTTCTTGTGATATAATAGTCTTGAGCCTGCTAGACTGAATTCCTGACTGCCACCTAGTGGTGTGCACAGTGACTACAAAACATTGTCGTAGTCCATTTTTGACAACATCGATGTTGTCGACTGCTAATGAAAAAGTAGTCAATCACTTTGGAATGACTACTTAACACTCAGACTACTATGAATCCTGTATCTGCTGCGTTGCAGCTGGGTGATGCAGTGACTCATCAGAGCTGTCGACATTTTGAAGCCTGTCTAAACAGGAAAGGCTATTGATAAGGGCCACGATAATTTCTTTCTCCAGTCAAAGTTGCCTGTTGCATAGTAGCCTACATTTTAACAAGTGTATTGTAGTTACTTATTTACTGTAATATTATATTTAGTTATTTAGTAGTTTTAGCTTTTAATATATGACAGTTTCTTTTCTGTACACGTGTTTTGTAAATTCTCCTGTTAAACAAAAGTTACTGTAAATAGTTTTATTTTCTTTTTCTTTTGTTATTATTATATAGCTAATTATGAACAAACGATCAGACATTTGGGACTTTTTTGACAAAAAATCTAATACCATAGTGGTATGCACAGTGTGCAAAAATGAACTTAAAAGATCTAACAATACATAAAATCTCAGACAACACTTAAAAAGAAAACTCATGTCATTGTATGATTCTCAACTGAATAATATTTCTAATCCAATTAATGATTGCCACCAATATCAGCAAACTGTTCCAATTGCCAAAAATACCAATACTGATGCAGGCCCAAGTACATCCAACATTGAATTAATTCAATCAATTGACAGTAACAATTCTAATAATGTTTCTACAAATATTAGCCCTCCTAAAAAATCTAAATGGTTTTTAAAAAGAAAGGAAGTTGTACTGATAGCAGAAAAAAACATAACTTGTCGCGAAAATGATAACAAAATATCTAAAGCCATTAGTGTTGTAGAGGATTAGGGATATAGAAATTTGATAAATGATCTAGAGCCTAGGTATGAATTGCCAAGTAGAAAAACTCTGGCACAAAATATTTGAAAGTACAAAAAATAGAGTAAAACATCTTCTTAACGAAAGTAATTATGTAGCAATTACCTCAGATATGTGGACAACTAGAAATACAACAGCCTATTTGACTATCACAGCTCACTTTTTTAATAATGAAAGTGGGCAATTAATAGCTTTTGTCTTAGGCACAGTTGATTTGTCAGAAAGCCACACTGCAGTCTATTTATCTAATAAAATGGATGAACTATTTGACCGTTGGCATATTAGAGACAAAATAGTTGTAATCCTAACTGATGGAGGAGCTAATATGAAAGCTGCTGTAAGAGTTTCGGGATTCCCCAATGTCCAGTGTGTTGCACACATGTTAAACTTAATAGTTCACGACGCTGTTGATAAATGTGTAGAATTTTTTGGGATTCTAAAAGCTTGTAGGAATATTGTTACTTTTTTTAAACTGAGTGTTTTAGGATCTGATAAGCTTAAAAATATCCAAACACAGATGGGATGTAAACAACTAAAGTTTATTAATGATATAAAAACAAGATGGAACTCTTCTTGTCTAATGCTTAAATGACTAATAGATTTGAATGATGCGTTGTCTCCTTACAAAATGTGCCTACATCGTTAACTAGTGAGCAATGGGATATTATTCCTGAGTGTTTTGATTTATTGGAACTGTTTTTCGAAATGACAGAAAAACTATCTGGTGAAAAATACCCAACTATTTCCATTGTTATTCGTATAGTTAGAGGTTTGTTTGCAGCAGTCACAGAAGCTAAAGTGAGCACTGTTATTGGGCAGGAATTAAAGTCTACTTTAATTTCAGGACTCCAAACAAGACTTGGGTAGTTAGAAAAAAAATAAAATAATTGCCTATTCTACATTGTTAGACCCACGATTTAAAAAGAATGGATTCGGAAATGTGTCAAACGCCAAAGTAGCTGAAGAGGGCTTAAAAGAAGAATTAGGTTTGCTTTGTCGCACTGAAGAGCAATCCAAACGTAACACGGAACGTAACAATCAAGAACAAGAAAGAGTAGAGTTTCAAAACACACCGGAAGAAGATCATGAAAAATCAAAAGTCAACCTATAGTCAATCTTGCAAAAAAACTTGAGTGAACTTAAAAACACAACTATTCCAACTTGTGTCTCAACTTTGATTATTAGACAATATTTTGAAAACCCCCATGAAGACTAGAACAGTTGTCCTGAAAATTATTGGGCCAAAAATAAAAACTCATTTCAGCAACTATCAAAAGTAGCATTGAAATATCTGCATTCCAGCAACATCAGTACCATCTGAACGCTTACTGCTGGACAAATTGTAAGCGAAAGAAAAAACAGACTCTTGCCAGAAAATGTATAT